>BQNB010113203.1:0-21988 GCA_026074375.1 Tanacetum coccineum
TTTTTTTTTCTATTTATATTAAAGTTCAACATTTTTTATAAAATCGTGCGTACGTCGGAAGCATTGCAATATTTGGCTTGTTTTGTTCGCAATTCGAAGATCTTTTCGTCGGTATTTTTTGATCTGAATGGATCGGTAGATATGTGTTATATATTTGATAAATAAAGTTTATTATATAAAAAAGTCGTAAATAGTTAAAATTTGAGGACCCATTTTGTAACTCTTTTTTATCTCTATTTTGGGCCGCCAGATTTTTTTTACATCGGGCCGCTGTTGGGCTGAAATAGTAAAACGACGAAAACGGTGTCGTATACTGCTTAAAATATGAGTATATTATTAGGTAGTTTATAGTTTGTTTTGAAACTATATATTTTTTTAAACATATGGAAGTGTTGCAATATTGAGCTCGTTTTGTTCGTAATTCGAAGATCTTTTCGCGGGCATTTTTTTATCTGAATGAGTCGGTAGATATGTGTTATATATTTGATAAATAAAATTTATTATATAAGAAAGTCGTAAATAGTTAAAAGTTGAGGGTACGTTTTGTAATTTTTTTTTTCTATTTATATTAAAGTTCAACATTTTTTATAAAATCGTGCGTACGTCGGAAGCATTGCAATATTGGGCTTGTTTTGTTCGCAATTCGAAGATCTTTTCGTCGGTATTTTTTGATCTGAATGAATCGGTAGATATGTGCTATATATTTGATAAATAAAGTTTATTATATAAAAAAGTCGTAAATAGTTAAAAGTTGAGGGTATGTTTTATAATTTTTTTCTCTATGTTGAGCCGGTTGTAAATGGCAAAAAAGTGTACGCCATTTATATAATTTATAACTTTTACAGAATTGTACGTTTCTGACCTATGTCGTTTATTTTAAAGTTATTAAGCATAGGCACCCGCGCGCTGCTGCGAGGCGGTAGTTTTTTTCCTTCCTTTTAACAGGCTTATTTTTATTTTTCATAGCTAATATCCTTGGCTTATGGTCAAAGGCATAAACTATAAACCATCAGCGGCAAAGTACAGTTATGCAACTTATATGGAAATCTATAATCATTAAGCATAATTAACACGGGAAAGGCAAATATCATTAGTATATAACAATATAACAATATAACATCATAATATGGCATATAACAATCAAATGTAGCAAGACATGCACACATAGAACAAAATACGGTTTGCAACCCGCTAATAATTCGAACAGAACAGGATCCGTCCGACCACATAACTGTGAGATAAAGCAAAAACATCGATGACGTACCGTACGATGAAATTTTCAACCGAGTCACATGGCTTAAATAAACAGGGCGATGGCTGAATCCAAATATGGGGGCCTAGCAACCCGTCACCCCCACCACTGGCTTAATTAAAAAGAACGTTAGTAGCCTAGCTTAAAGTGGTGTCGTTAACGGCTAATTTTAAGTTATCATATCAAGCATGAGAAATCCCCCGCAACCCGCTCGTGGCGGGCATTTTTTTCGAATCAATATTTATAACCGTTAATTGAAGTATACTTTTTGTCATGAATAATTTATGTTTTAGGTGTTGTTTGTATGGGACATTTTTTTTATGTGCAATTAGTATTATTACATGAAGTAGTACAAGAAAGCCAACTGTTAGGAAAAAGTATCAAGAATTACCTCTAGTATACTAAATAAGGTTAAAACCTGCCGTTTTTGGCAGCGTTGCTCACAGTACCCAATGTTCTACAGTAAACCCGTGCCCAATGGGCCGCCCATTTGGCAATTTTTTTTTTTTTTTTTTTTACTAGGAATGTAAAAAAAACCCGCTCGGCATGATAAAAAAAATAGAAAAACAAAAACTACAAAAATATTGACTTATTCGAGATAAAAAAAATACTCCGCGACATGAGACCCAACACATAACCCATATATAAAAAAACAAACTATTTAAACATGAGACCGAAAAAATAACCCCGCACAAAGTAAAAAATAAAAAAGAAATAAAAATAAAATTTCAACGCAAAAATTAACCCGCACTATTAAAAAATACCTGAAAAAAAAAGACAATGAGGACCCAACAATAAGGCCCATATAAAAAAAACAAACTATTAAATTAAACATTAGACCATGAAAAAAAATAAACCCGCACAAATTAAAAATAGAAAGATAATAAAAATAAAAATTTTAACGCAAACCAATTTAACTCCACACTATTAAAACATGAGACCGAAAAAATAAACCCCGACACAAAATACAGAATAAAAAAAAACGCCCTGTCATAACGCGCGATTCTCATTTAAAGCCCTGTTCCTATAAAAAAAAAAAAAAACTATTAAACAAGAGGCCGAAAAAATAAAAACCGCACAATAATAAAAAAAATAAATGTCACGGGGGCGGGGTGGGGGGGAGGGGGGAGATAAGAACGGAACGTAGTTTTGTTCCCCATGCTACCCTGTGTCTATCAGCGGCAAAGTACAGTTATGCAACTTATATGGAAATCTATAATCATTAAGCATAATTAACACGGGAAAGGCAAATATCATTAGTATATAACAATATAACAATATAACATCATAATATGGCATATAACAATCAAATGTAGCAAGACATGCACACATAGAACAAAATACGGTTTGCAACCCGCTAATAATTCGAACGGAACAGGATCCGTCCGACCACATAACTGTGAGATAAAGCAAAAACATCGATGACGTACCTACGATGATATTTGCAACCGAGTCACATGGGCTTAATTAAAAAGGCATGGGCTGAATCAAATAGGGGGCCTGCAACCGTCACATGGGCTTAATTAAAAAGAAAGTTAGTAGGCCTAGCTTAAACGGTGTCGTTTACGGCCAATTTTAGTATATATCAAGCATGAGAACCCGCGCGTTGCGGCGGGGCTATTTTTTTCGAATCAATATTTTAACCGTTGAATTGAATGTATACTTTTGTCATGAATATTTTGAGGTTTTAGGGGGTTGTTGTATGGGCCATTTTTTTATGTGCATTTAGTATTAGTTTCATGTAGTAGTAAGAACCAACTTTAGGGAAAAAGTATCAAGAATTCCTACTATTGGAAAATGTTGATGGTTGTGCATTCATGTATTGTAATTCAATAGGTTTTGGCTGCAGTCTGTTACACAAACGGACACCTATGGTAATTGACAAAATTTTTAGACAGTAAGCAATAGCAAATCGGTAAAACATATGAGTACGGTACTCACGCCGTTGAGCCATTGTTTGAGATCTACGATGTAGAGTTTTCTGAGAATGTGTCCTTGTAGTTTGTTTGTCATATGACTGTTGGTACCGACCTCCAGGTTCGGTTTGTTGTGTGTCAATAGTAGTAAAAGAATTTGTTAGTTGTTGATTGTTGAGTGGCCAGTAAACATTTAGGCTGGTGGTTCCTGCAACAACATGCATACACATGTAAATGCATTAGACAATCATTCCAAATAGCCATAGTATAACAGTTAAAATATAGGATGTGCATACGTTGGGTATGGTGTGCCACATCAATGTGCTCATGATTAGTTAACCTTACTGAAGTAATTTTTCCTTTGTTATCAAATTCTTCTTTTCTGTTACATGTAGTAGTAGAATTTCTTAGTTGTTGATTTTTGGGTAGATGTTTTTGTTGCCGCTAAACGTTTGGCATGCTGGTTCCTGCAAAAACATGCATACACAGGTGAAGCTAATACAATATATCAGTTTATGGCTCGCTTTGAAGACCAACACTTAAAACTAAGTCTTATATATATTCGTAAGATGCACAATCACCTACGGCTACAACATATGCTTCGTAGATGTTTATAAACTTGTATTGGGCTCTTTTTGCTATAACGAACGGCATATTTCTTAAATCTACTTTCAAACTACTGTCCAACACCCCAAATTATAAGAAAAGGCTACACCTTTTTCTTTATACAATTCTTCTTGTACACGGTTTTTAGCATCAATTCTTCATGTACACGGATACAATTCATGTACACGGTTTTTAGCATCAAGATTCTAGGAAGTCTTCATCCTAGTATCGCAAGTCGCAAATAAATAGATTCTAGTATTTAGGTATAGTAAACAAACAAAACTAACTCTAACTTATTTACGCGTTACTCTAAATACTTCATATATCAGATAACCACTTTCAAAACCCAATTCCAAACACCAATTTACACATAAGAATCATTACTTTCACACGATATCTACCGTAAAAAACCTGGTAAGTGCGTCAAGAACAACAACAGCAATGCCACAATTATCACTTCTCCCAGATTTAGGTTGATTATCTCCTTTTGCAGTAATATCATCATAAAAAACCCTTGCAGTCAATTTCACTAACCTATAATCAAAACCCATAGATAAAAACGCATCAATTAAGCAATTAAACGAAACCCAATTCATGGAAGCAATAAACAAATCAAAATAACAAAATTGCTTGGTTATTTGAGAATTGGGTATGACGGTTGAATTTTATGATTTCTACAAAGAGAAGGCGAACATCAATGAATACAAAATTCAGATATCAATACAACTATAATTTAATCTTACATATCTTTATGCAAACCATTGTTCTCCGACGGATCCGAAGACCCTTTCGCCTTCTTCATATGTAAATCTTGATATAAACTAACAAAATTAAGAACCCCCATCTTATCTTTTGTTGCTGGTGACGATCTTAGACCGGTGGTCGGAAATGAAATGCTGGAGATTGAAGGGTTGGAGTGATGGTGGTGATGCTTCTGGAACAATGGAGTGGAACTGATATAACAAAAAAACAAAAAAAAAATCAAAAGCCGAAGGAATTTGGGCCAGGTGGTGGGCTAGGTTGTTTAGGTGTTGGGCTGGGTTGTTTTGGTGGCGTAAAACGACGTGAAACGACGTCGTATTTTTCCACCTATAGCGAGGCAAATTAATTTTTTGGACGAAATCGTTTTTCATAAAAATTTTAGGGTGGGGGATATGGCGAATGTTGTCGCTGTTGCGGCTGGGCTGACTTGTATGCAAGCGTAGTTTTGTTCGCGATGCGAAGATCTTTCCGCGGGTATTTTTTATCCGAATTAATCGATCGATATGTGTTATATATTTGATAAATAAAGTTTATTATATAAAAAAGTCGTACATAGTTAAAAGTTGAGGGTACGTTTTGTAATTTTTTTCTCTATGTTGAGCCGGTTGTAAATGGCAAAAAAGTGTACGCCATTTATATAAATTAAACTTTTACAGAATTGTACGTTTCTGGCGTTCATTTTAAAGTTATTGGGTAGTTTAGGGTTTGTTTTGAAACTATATTTTTTTTAAACATATGGAAGCGTTGCAATATTGAGCTCGTTTTGTTCGTAGTTCGAAGATCTTTTCGCGGGCATTTTTTTATCTGAATGAGTCGGTAGATATGTGTTATATATTTGATAAATAAAGTTTATTATATAAGAAAGTCGTAAATAGTTAAAAGTTGAGGGTACGTTTTGTAAAAAAAAAATTCTATTTATATTAAAGTTCAACATTTTTTATAAAATCGTGCGTACGTCGGAAGCATTGCAATATTTGGCTTGTTTTGTTCGCAATTCGAAGATCTTTTCGTCGGTATTTTTTGATCTGAATGAATCGGTAGATATGTGCTATATATTTGATAAAAGCCGAAGGAATTTGGGCCAGGTGGTGGGCTAGGTTGTTTAGGTGTTGGGCTGGGTTGTTTTGGTGGCGTAAAACGACGTGAAACGACGTCGTATTTTTCCACCTGTAATATATGTATATAACTAGTTCCCTTTATAACGAAAAGGTTTTATTTCATTTCTAACTTGATCATTCAAAACCTAACTAGAAAATATCTTTCTCCCTCCCCCTAGCCTTGTTTTGGCCGTCGACTTCCATGGGTAAAACCATGGTTGTTCTTGGTTGTCGTCTTGTTATTGTAATATACTAGTTATTACATTTACTTATATTCAAAACTCATTCAAAACGACGTCGTATTGTGTCGTGGGCTAAATGAGCCCAACAGCGACCCAATTAAAAAAAACCGGCCCAAAATAAAAACTTACAAAATGAATCCTCGACTTTTAACTATTTACGAATTTTTTATATAATAAACTTTATTTATTTATCAAATATATAACATATATCTACCTATTCATTCAGATAAAAAATATCCGCGTAAAGATCTTCGCATTGCGAACAAAACGAACACAATATTGCAATGCTTCTGATATACGCACGACTTTATAAAAAAATGTTGAAGTTTAATATAAATAGGAAAAAAAAGAAAATTTACAAAACGTATCATCGACTTCTAACTATTTACAATTTTTTTATATAATAAACTTTATTTATCAAATATATAACACATATCTATCGAGTCATTCCGACCAAAAAATACCCACGAAAATATCTTCGAATTGCGAACAAAACGAGCCCAATATTGCAAAAAAAAAATAAAAATTAATGGCCCGCAACGACACGTGAAAAATTAACGCCTCGCAGCAACGCGCGAGTAATTCTGCTTGTTAGTATCAATACGCGTTGTGATATCGCATTGCAAGCATGAATTTCGCCGAAGAGTTGGTGTATGTAGTCTCACGAGGTGATGTTTTGGGTGTTACTTTGATTCATGTTAAGTATAGTTTTGGAGATCATTTTGATTGATCATATAGGTTAGGGCTTGGGGGATCAATCCATGTGCGGCTCATGAAATCTGAAATATATATGATGTATATCTTTGCTTTGATTGATTACATGTGATTCATCATACATAGGGATAATTTCACGTATATCTTTACAAATTTACATAATTATATCAATATCTTTACAAAGTTTATAATTATTTCTATATCCTTTCAAAACCTATAAAAACTCATGTATATCCAAATAATTATTTTAAGAGTAAACTGCAAAAATCATCCTTGTGGTTTGTAGTTTAGAAGATGTATTACATTTTTACTCTTGCACCAATCAAAGAGAAAAGTCAAGGTATGATTCTTCTTCTTCCTCGTGTTATTTCATTCTTCTTCACTTAATCACCCTTTATTTTTCAAAACTTAATTTCGAAAAAAATTTCTTTCTTTTAAGTTTTCATGATTTAGTCTCACCCTTTACTAAATTTCTTAGATATTTTTCTTGATTGGAAATCATGGGGTTATATCTACTTGTGACAATGAAAATATCTAGAAAATTGCAGATATACATAAAGCAAATCGCATATAAATGTACCTAACTTATACTCAATTTCAATTTAAAGTACTCTATTTTTTTTCTCAATTTAATGAACTTTACTTTTTTCCAGTTGCAATGTTGGATAATTTATAGGTTACCAAGTCATCACCACCATACTTCATCTTCCCCGACCAAGTTCCGGCTATTTCTTTTTTAAGAAATTCGTATAACCCGTTTGTTACTTGGTTATAAACAAGTAGATATTCAACCCAAATGACACCTATATAATATATGAATATTTTACATAATAATCGACTAATATTTAGTATTCTTTTAACAATTCTTTATTATGAACAAACAATAACAGTTACCTCAATTGGCTTATAGGTTCCAAGGCACAAGACTCTGAACTTGGGCAAAAAACATGAAGAATGATATAGTCTTAATATCTTGGGCAAATCGCATAAAAAGTTACCCATTTTAGGTTCAATGTCAATTAAAAGTACTCATCTTTTTTTTATTTCTCAATTTAAAGTATCGATCCTTTTTTTTTGTTGCAACGCTAGACAATTAACAGGTTTTTGGGTTACATTTCTAACGATCGTTATTTTATTATTGCATCGTTAGTCCTTTATATTATTTTGTTAAAAAAAGTATTTTCTACTTATTTTAAAACTTATCACACGTTTTATACACCTTATTATTTAACACGTTTTTATACACACCATTTTTTATACGTTTTTCTACACATATATTTTACACATATATTTTATAATACACAATTTTTATACACGTTTTCACATAATTTTATCCACGGTTTTAATAACATATTTATACAAATTTTTTAATTGACACGTTTAAATACCCACATTCTTTATCCACTTTTTTAAAAAAATGCATAAAAATGTGTCTATAAAAACGTGTATAAAAATGCATGTATAAAATCGTGGATAAAAGCATGTAGAAAAAGAAAAATGTGCATAAAAATGTGTATAAAAATGTGTATAAAAACGAAATGTGTGTATAAAAATATTTATAAAACTATGTATAAAAACGTGTAAAAAATGTGTGTATAAAAACGTGTAAAAAAATGTGTGTATAAAACGTGTATAGTTTTTAAAAATAAGTAGAAAATATTTTTTTTAACAAAATCATATAAAGGACTAACGATGCAATAATAAAATCACGATCGTTAGAAATGTAACCGAAAAACCTGTTAATTGTCTAACGTTGCAACAAAAAAAAGTCGATATCTTAAATTGAGGAAAAAAAAGATGAGTACCTTTAATTGACATTGATCCTAAGATGGATACATTTTTATGCGATTTACCCTAATATCTTGTGTTATTGATCTAGATTGCATCCACATTAAAGTGAACAAAAAGTTTGTGAACACTAAAAGTGTAAAAATGAGATTTAAAAAAAATAGCTGAAAGTTGGTCGGAACTTGGTCAGGAAAAATGAAGTATGGTGGGGGTGACATGGTAACTAATAAATTGTTCAACATTGCAACTAGAAAAAAATTGAGTATATTTTAAATTGAGAAAAAAAGTAAAGTAGCTTAAATTGAAATTGAGTATAAATTGAGTACATTTTTGTGCGATTTGCCCGTATACTTATTAAAGTATCCGTACATAATACATGTAGTCATAATCTCATATCCATTTCCTAGATTGAAAAGTTGTAATTGCCTTTTGAGCGGATCTCATGTTAGCAATTTTATTTATCAAGGATTAGTTATTATGACACACTTTATATGGACAAGAATGTCAGCCTTTTTTCTTAAATTTAGGTGAAAATTACCGCAGCGAACACTTTTCATCGTTATTATTTGCGGAGGACAAATATTTAAGAATATCCAAAATAGACAAACATCTAGCTTGAATTTTTGAGCGACCTAACACGTGTCAATCAATTAGCCATTTAAAAAAAAATTAATATTAAAAAATGATAGGCATGTCGCCTGACTTTTCGAGTGAGAATAAAAAAAAGGTGGGTCCCGTCTGACTATGTCGCCCGACTTTTCGTGAATAACCATTTCAATATTTGTTTTTGATGTTTTTTTTTTTAAAGTTTTCGTGAATAACCGTGAATAACTAAATATTTGTTTCAAGTTTTTTTTTCCGGTTGTTTTTGATTGTACATTAGTTTAGTTGGTAACAAAATTTTTATTCAAAAATGGTTATGTTCAAAATTTGCCGACGTTTTATTATTTGTATATGTTTTATTTTAATTTTTTTTAAACATGATTTGTGTTCCCTATTTTGAGCGCTAATGATTGAACAAAAAATTGTTGAAAATAGAGTTAATATGAGTACGATACGATGAATCAAAGTGTGTCAATCGTGAATTTTTTTTTGTTTTAGTGTTTAGGCTTTAGTTATTTAAAATAATATTTGAAAGCCTTCAATGTGCATATTTTGTCAACCTTCTAGTATTTGTATATTTTTTATATAAATGTTTTTTACGTGATTTGTGTTCTCTTTGATGAGCGTTACACAATGAAAAAAAAATGTTGGAAATAAAGATAATATGAATACGATACGATGTTTCAAAGTGTTTCATTTGTGCGTTTTTTGTTATTTCGGTTTGTGTTTTTTGTTTTGAAAATTTATTTGAATTGATTATTTTAGATTTGCAAATTTCTAATCAAAAACATAAAACTAACATTATCCATTCGAATCATTACAATATAAGAAACACCACATGTACGTTAGTACATGGCCAACCTTATTTAGACGACTTGAAAACATAAAAACAACAACAAACAAGGACACACATGGTTAGCAAACTAACTGGTGTCAAACAAGGACACACATGGTTAGCCCCTATATGTCGCTCGAAAATTATAATCTCACCCAAAAAGTCGGGCGACATCCCCCCTTATTTAATCTTTGATTTGTAGTGATTTTCTAGTGCATTGGTTTGTTGACACGTGTTATGTCGCTCAAAAATTCAATCCCTCTCAAAAATTCAAGCGAGATGTTTGTCCATTTTGGATATTCTTAAATATTTGTCCTCTGCAAACAATAACGATGAAAAAGTGTCCGCTGCGGTAATTTTCGCTAAATTTGGACTAGTTATGGAATAAAAAGTACTCTAACAAAAAAGGGATAATTTTATATATATTCTTACAAAACTTTACAATTACATCAATATCCTTGTAAAAAATCAGATTACGTTAATATCGTTTGAAAACTTCAAAAGACTCATCTATATCCAAAATAATAAATTACTCCATTTTATTTGTTTTAGCTATTATCTAATTACTAAACAAATAGTTCAATTACTTTTCTACCCTTTATATCATAAGCTATTATCTAATTACTTCACTGGACTTTCACAAGGGTATCTTCTTGTTCAAGATTTTTACTCTTCCATCTATTTCCTTGAATCGAGACCCTCTTCTGATGACTTAATCGCATCGATTAACTAATATTACTTTCAATTGGGTTTTGTTTTATTCTTGTTTAGTTTCAATACGTCAATTGTATTAAATTATGTCCTTACATAATTCTATATCTTTTAATTGAAACCATGGAGTTATCTAATAGCTAATTAAGTGCTTCCAACAATTATAAGAGATTTGGATAACTGTATTCATTGACTTTTCTTACAAGGGCCAGGTTTCATGAAGTTCCTATTATATCGGCCTTTTTTACAAACCAACAATGTTACACTTATAATTTATAGATTTCGTTGACATGAAAAACAATTGGGTAAAGACCCATTTATTACCAACCTACTTTCTCATTTGTACCGTAATGACCAATTTACTTTTTTATACACATTACACCAACGTACTTGTTTGTTTTGTGATAATGTTACCCAAATGACCGACTAAATTTCCACGTCATTAATTTAATTTTTTTTCTTCCAAGTATGCTAAAACACTCCACGTGGTAATTACTTACCCCATTCTTTTGATTTCTTACTATTATACTCAACCCAAATAAGATACAATTAGAAACAATACCGCTTCTAATCAAACAATTCTCTGGTGATTTCGCTAGAACAATTCAATAATAATAGCCAAGAAAATCATCAATTTACAAATTTACAAACCATAATCAAATTCAAGACGCATCTTTATTTTACACAAAACTTATCAAGCACTTGTTCCAGACCAATGATTCACAATCACGAACACTTATTCCACAACCTGATCAAATCCCAACACTACTCAATCATTCCGCGGGAGAATCCTCACAATACCTATTACCGCTGCTACCCAACTGCCCAGATCTACTCACGCTAGCCACCAGTGAATGATTCTCATCGTCGCCGCCCTACCTTATATACTCATTCACCGATTCCATTTTATTAGCTCACCATTTTACACACTAAACAAACACGTATACACAAAAAACCCCAACAACACACAACCTGATATATGAAAAGTATTTCTTTATACTTCTTTTTTTGAAGATCAGTGCCCAAAAAACTATACTCCATCTTCCTCGGTTTCTTAAAAGAAAACTTTCTCACTGACGTCGATCTTGATCTCATATCAAAAGCAACAACCCACAACCATAGCCAAAGCACACCACGCCACGATTCACGACGGATAACCTTCATCACCGGCTAACCTCAAAATAATAAATGATAACCCATCTCAACAAAATCAATCCAAATACAAACTGCTTTTTTTATTTTAGTTTCGATTTTTTTGTTGGTATCGATTTGGATATGGGTTTTTGAGAATGTGGTTTTTATTGTTGTTGGGTTTTTTTGTCCTGAGTTGGATGAAAATCTGGTTTCTTCCTTTTGTTTTGAACGATGGGAATTTTTTGATGGAGATCTAGGTTTGCAAATTGTTGGGTGAAAGTCTTGTTGGAAGTGATTTTTGTATGTGAGCAGATTGGTTTTTTTGTGTAGACGAAGATCTATATTTGGATTTTTTTTGTTTATATGAGTAGTGACGTGAGGAGGTTGCCCAGATCTACTCACCGCTGCTACCCTATCTTATTTGACTTTTGTATAAGGTGGAAAACCGACCTGGCATTACAATAAATATTTTCAAACAAAGCTTAGAGGAAGACCTTTGGTAGAAGATATCAGCATACAAAACCGAGATGGAACATGAAGAACCCAAACATGACCAGCTTTAACCATGTCACGAACAAAGTGTATATCAATCTCAATATGTTTGGTGCGTTGGTGTTGAACCGGGTTGGCTGACATATAAACTGCACTAACGTTATCACAGTAAACCAGAGTAGCTGTCAAAAGAGGAGAGTGCAACTCACGAAGGAGATTACGAATCCATGCAGTTTCTGCAACAACATTAGCAACACCCCGGTATTCCGCTTCAGCACTAGAGCGAGAGATGGTGTGTTGTCGTTTAGCAGACCACGACAAAAGGTTATCACCTAGAAACACACAATAACCTGCCCAATCAGGTCCACAAACATCCCACACCAAACGAGCATCCCAATTGCTCCACCAATTACCGATCCAATCCAAAGTCCTCCTCACACCGGCCCAAATTCACCAGGCCCAACTTTTCCCACTAACCACCCACTCAGTCAACGAACCCAACAAACATTCAAACCCAAACCCGAAACAATCCGCTGCTCTACCACCCATATACGATCTCCAACAAATAATCCACAAACCAATACCAACCCAGTTAATGAACCACCCCACACTCATCCCATGATCACACGGTCTCAATCGGGTATTGTCAAACCCATCAACCGTCTTTCTCTTCACACTTCATCTCTCTCTCCTATTCCTAAATCTTCGTTTATTGCTCTAAAAGACCCTAATTGGTGTAATGCTATGTATGATGAGTATAATGCGTTAGTTAAAAATGGTACTTGGATTCTTGTTCCAAGGCCGTCTGATGTTAACTTATTCGATCTATGTGGTTATTTAAGCATAAATTAATGTTGACAGTAATTGATCGTTTATAAAGGCTTATTTGTTGCTAACTGTAGTAATTACAACACGTGTTGACTTTGGATGAGACATTTTTAGTCCCTAGTTGTAAGCCGGCCACCATCGCAGTCCGTTCTTAGCCGTACTGTGTCCGCGACAATGGGCCTATTCACCATCTTGATGTTAAAATGCATTGCTTAATGGCGATTTATCTGAGACAGTGTAGATGCATCAGCCCCCTGTTTTGTTGACATCCTTATCCGATAATCATGTATGTCCTTCTGCCCATAGTCTTCGTATGTTGAAACAGGCACCTCGTGCTTGGTTCCAGCGGTTTGCAGATTATGTCACTCGGGCTGGTTTTTCTCCTAGTCGGTGTGATTCTTCATGTTTGCTGTTTTTTTTTTTTTTTAAAATATATACATAGGTTCTCAGGTTGCTTATTTACTATATATATGTGGACGATTATATCCTCACAACTTCTTCTCCAGTTCTACTTCAGCAGATTGTAGACTCTTTGCATAAAGAGTTTGATATGACCTATTCTCAGGGCACTTAATTATTTTCTTGGCATCTCTGCTGTTCGTCATCCTACAGGGTAATCTTTGTATAGTATGCTCGTCAGCTTCTTGAGCGAGCTCATATGGTTAAATGTAACCCGTCTCGGACACCAATTGACACTGACTCCAAATTGGGTCCGGGCGGCGTTCCTGTTCAGGATCATACTTTATACCGTAGTCTTGCAGGGGGGCTCCAGTATCTTACCTTTACTCACCCAGATTTGTCCTATGCAGTTCAACAGGTTTGTCTCTATATGCATGATCCGAGGGAGCCGCACTTTGCTGCTCTCAAACGTATCATGCGCTATGTTCAGGGCACCATGGAGCTTGGTCTTCAGTTATATGCTTCCGCTACTACATCTTTAGTTGGGTACACTGATGCTGATTGGGCAGTCTACTTTTTTTTTTGAAGATCAGTGCCCCCAAAACTATACCACATCTTCCTCAGTTTCTCAAAAGAAAATTTTCTCACTGAGGTCGATCTTGATCTCATATCAAAAGCAACAACCCACAACTACAACCAAAGCACACCACGCTATGATTCACGACGGATAACCTTCATCACCGGCTAACCTCAAAATAATAAATGATCACCCATCTCAACAAAATCAATCCAAATACTTATTGCTTTTTTTTATTTTAGTTTTGATTTTTTTGTTGGTATCGATTTGGATATGGGTTTTTGAGAATGTCGTTTTTATTGTTGCTAGGTTTTTTTGTCGTGAGTTGGCTGAAAATCTGGTTTCTTCCTTTTGTTTTGAACGATGGGAATTTTTTGATGTAGATCTGGGTTTGCAAATTGTTGGGTGAAAGTCTTGTTGGAAGTGATTTTTGTATGTGAGCAGATTGGTATTTTTGTGTAGATGAAGATCTATATTTGGATTTTTTTTGTTTATATGAGTAGTGACGTGAGGAGGTTGCCCAGATCTACTCACCGCTGCTACCCTATCTTATTTGACTTTTGTATAAGGTGGAAAACCGACCTGGCGATACAATAAATATTTAATTAAATTATTTTTTGCCAAGCGAGGAACGTTTTTGCCAGCTGTGATATGGGTGATGTCAAACAAAATTTGAAAGTAACTTGTGTAATTTGTACAAAAAAAAATAAGGCTGGTCATTCACGTACAATGGCAAAGTAAGTTGGTAATAAATAGCCTTTATCCAAAACAATTATGAAAACCCCAACGACAGATCTAGAGAAGAAAAAAGAAAAGAGTAGAGGAAGAAGAAAGTCTGTAAACTAAAATATGATTTTCTTAGGTACATGGGTAGAAAGGTAATTGCCTATTTTGTTTATCTTGTAAATAATTGTAAAATATATCAAGATAGACTAAGGGCCCGTTTGCTTTGACGGGTTTCTTTGGGTTTTTGATTTTAAAGTCAAAAAAAATTGTTTGATTGCATTTTTGAAATAAGGTTTTGGATTCTTAACCCACTTATAAGGGTTTGTGTAAAAGATAAGGGTGATTGAGGGTTTTATGACAAATGTAGGCCCAAATGCAATCTCCTTCTCATTTTTTATTTTTTATTTATTTCATTATTAATAAAAATAAATTTTAATATTATATTTAATAAATAATATTATTTTAATATTATTTTCTCTCATCCTAATTCAAATCAAATCCAAATCCCAAATCCCTAAACCAAATGTAAGTTCAAAATCTAAATCTAAAAATCCTAAACCCGTATACAAACCAAACGGCCCCTAAATTATTATTTTGGATACATATGAGTATTTTGGAGTTTTCAAAGGATATTGACGTAATTTGTGTTTTATAAAAATATTAAAGTAATTATGAAGTTTTGTAAGGATATAGATGAAATTAAAAAAAAATCTAAGGAAGAAGAAGAGAACGTGAAGTGCAACACATGTTCTATAGCATTTTTCATTGTTTAATAATGGTGGGAAAATAAGTAAATCTTCCTTTTATCTAAATTTTAGATAGTAATTTTAGATAACTAGACGAATACCCACCCTCGCATACAGCGACGAAAATCCTAGCGTAAATCTTTCTTGACCCTCACGAACACTCATTTAAAAGAAAATAAATAAATATTTAAATAGTGTGTTCCATTAATCCCAAGATTAGTTGTAAGATGAGGTTGATGAATAATGATAAGTTAATATCATATTTCAAGATTGTCGTAAATTTTACTTGTGCGAAAAATTATTTGTTGTTATGTATACTATTCATAGTTTTTGACATTTTATGAGTATATAAATGAGTTTTCTAACAATTTTTATATAACACACATCTTTTGTAAAATACTATATTTTTAATATATATATATATATATATATTTCTACCTATATAATAGACAAGTTATGAATTAGTTCATGCTGACTAGGCATGATGACTAGGCTGTTTAAATGCTGACTCAAAGGGCAAAATAGGAACATTTTGGTGACTAGGCAATAACAATGTAAAAAACGGGGGTATTTTTGACATTTAGTATTATCCTTAAATCCCTGCTACAAGTTTGACCACATTGATTATTCAGTAACTCATCCCCTACAATCACTCACAATGAATCCAGGATTTAATTTCAAAACATTCCATTCAAAATTCAAAACCTCCACCATCAAGGCATTATGTTTCAGTTAAACTTGCTTTAAATCAGATTTCATTCACACAACAACGATTTGTCATTTCCCTAATTCAATGTCAACAAGTTGATTAAGCTATGGTTGAGTACATATGAAAAATCATACGTACGTATTTATTAAGGTAAACATAAGTGTTCCATCTTTTAATTTCTATTTGTTTTTGGAATTGAATTATGGTTTATCTTTTTGATAAAGGAATGATTGTTATTGTTTGATTATATTTTACATTTATGTTTGATCGATTTAATCTGACTCATAGGTGGATTTCGTGAGTTTGAATTCATCAGAAGTTCATGTTTGCAAATTCTTTCTTTATGTGATTATATTGATTTAAGCAATATGTTTGTCATTAGCAAGATGACTGTATATTTATATTAAATTTTGTATATACAGGAGAACGGTTAGTCCATCTTGATCTAACCAAATAGGTGCGCATTTTTGAAGTTACAATCCCATTGTCGAATGTAATGACCTCACTAATGTACAAGTCAATCAGGGACCGACCGTAGGGACACATCAACATGTGGTGCAGTCCATTCGATTGGATCAGATTTCACACACACCAAGGGTACATCTAATTTGCGCCAGAATGGTTCCAACATCATGACCCCGCAATATCTAGATTGAGAGAGAATAGGCGAAGAACTCCCATAAGTAAAGCTCATGTTTTGGATTTTAGTTTCTAATCGCTTACATTGCTCTTCTATTTTTATGTAGTTACTTATCATTTGATATCTATATGTTTGCAGTCGGTAGCTTCGGTAATATAGCAGGCTTTGAGAAGGGTAAGGTGAGTAAAGCATGATACATTGATACTCCTTGTGCGAACACATAACCACGATTTTGTTACAAAAAGGTATAGCTAGATGCAACACGCATAATGTATTCACAGGTATGTGACTCGTGACTATGGAATCCTACATTTGACAAGTTTAAGCATATAAGTTTTTCCTGATAATAGGCTTTCGAAATGATTGCAGCTGGACAGGTTTATGAGTGATGGAACTCATCTAGACATATAACGCCCATGTGGTCAGTTGACCTATTTAAGGTACTTTATTGTTTAGCGTTTTCCACTTCAGTTTTCATGTCTATCTTTACTGAAGTGACTAATGATAATTCATTTGAATGTAAAATCTATGAAGGTGTGCTCAAGAAAGGATAATTTATAACCAATATTAATACACGGAAGAAAATCAAAGTAAGTTGTAACTTTTGTAGATGACATGTATTATATAAATGCTTTCATCAGATTTTCACCAAAGCTTTGTAAAAAAATCTAAACTAGGCCAGATGCATTCAGATTCGACAAAATTAATTCTTTATGAAGTGAATATTTGCAACACTTAGTCTTAGGTCGGGATATAAGGCGTGCTTGATACTGCATTTTAAAAGTATGATTCTGACATAGAATAGTAACAAGCACACCAGTTGTTACTAAATGAGTTGCAAGGGATTATTATTGTTTGAAATTTTACATAATGAGCAACTCAAGCTGATATGAAATAACAAAGTGACTAAATCTCTAAAACTGTATATTCATCAAGTATTGTCCCAGTCAAAACAGGTCGGTACGGGGCGACCCAAAAAATCTTTCGTTTATAACCTTTTTAACTAATTAACATATATATTGTGTTTAAATTTGATTAAAAGTTGTACTGCATTATATCATAGGCAATATAGGAATTATAATATAAAATTAGAGCTTTGGCCCTAATTTATAATATATTGTGTTTAGTTTATTCAATTTGAATGTAGGATTGGACTGGAAGGTAATATGGTGTTGGTTTGAAGCATCGAAACGAGATCGTGTACCAACATTTGATGTATTGGTTGGGAGCCTGACATGGCTACAGAGGTGAAGCGGTATGGTGCAAGCTTCAAGCTCGATTATGCATTGGTATACTGGAATTCAAGACTGGAGCATGAACACATAAGGCTGGTCAACAAGTTTCAACAAGGACATATAACTTGTGACATGTTTACAGAAATTGGTCATTTTGCTATTGCATTCGCCGAAAAAGGATGCTTGGGTTATGCTAATTATTTGAACCAGACATTTACAAACACCAAACACCCATTAGTATTTGAATCTTGGAAACTCTTATATTCAATTGTTTATTAAAAATATAATATTTTGTTGCATGTCGTAAAATATCGCTTTTTGCATCTGTTTGTAATACATGTTCTCTTTCATGTTGTCGGATCCGTGCTGTTATAGGTATGCTTTTTTACTCTAATTTAAGCTATATTTAATGTTAAACGTGGCAAATTTGACCCGTACACCCATAAATGGGTCAAATGATGTAATTGTATGAACTGGACTAATTAGAATTGGATAATCATTTATAGCAAAAACTTGTTAATGATGTTTGTTTACACCTTTACTGTGTGGATCTATGTGAATAAAGTTTATTCCAACTACTCCTAAGTCAATAATTCAAAACTTATATTTGTCCCTTATTTGTAGCATCTTCATGACTGTTTTGGAAGAGAATATTATGTTCATTGGCATATTCAGTTCCACCTTGCCCAAACAGATGAGAAACAATACTGTGACACACTTCTCTTTGGTTGGATAATGTCACAATGCCCACGTGCAATTCAAGTGCTAAAATCTTTAACAGCCATGCTCTCTGAACCAATGAAGAAAAATGTTTACTTTAGTAAAACTATTGATTTGAGGGTGATAATGTGATATCAATTGCTTAGACTATTTTTATCAGGCCGAGTTGGAAATGTCAGCATTTAAGCTTGGTGAGAATGTGTTATCCAGAAGTTTATTCCATTAATGAACATGTATCCTTTGTTCTTTTTGTTTGTTAACCACTCATTTTCTTTACTTCAGGAATTGCGATTATGTGCCTTAAATATGTCATAACTATTATTCTATATAAAATTAGATACTTATAGGAGGGTTATAATGACATTAAAATTGACATTTCAGGATTAAAAGTGAATAATGGCCAAGAGCATCAACAAGTCAAGCAGGCTGAAACAAATCCACTAATGGAACTCTTAGGACACTCAATAGTAATCTTACTCTTTCTACATTAATGTTTATATTGGCATTTTGTAGATAGTTGTGAAAAATGACCTAACTGAACACCGGTATGTGAAACCACTAACTAGATAATACGCCTAAAATTTAATAAATGACTATCTCTGTGTACTTATTAAAAGCATTTTGCAGGTTTTGACTTCTAATCCATATCAGGATCAACATTATGCACGAATGATGACTTACAGAACACAGGTGAGAATGGGACACACATTTCATTGCAACAATACATTTTCATAATGATAGTCAACATTGATATTCTTTTATCTCATGAAAACTTTGATACCTGGAGAGGTGCATTGGTCCCTCATTTTGCAATACATTTCCATTTTTAAGCCAAAAAAGTCTTCTGACTCTTGTGTCAGACGTCATATTCACCTTAATTCGGAAGCAGTTTGAGTCATAGATCAATAATACTAGACATCCATTATCGTTTGAGTCATGGAAACTTTGTTTCTTAGCATATATTTGTGTGTAACTAAACGCTTCATTATCGTTTAAATATATATTATACTATATGTTTTTCAATTGTTTTTTTCATTCTTCTGCATTTTTTTTCATGAAGCTAGCCCGCCCATCTGGGCGGGCTATGAAACTAGTACTATAAATTTCGGTTAAAACGACGTAGTTTTGACCGCTTTGCCACAGTGCCTATTTTTTGGGCTCCCATTTTGGGCCGGCCCAGTTGGTTTTTTTTCCCTTTAACGTATGCAACATAAAAAAAAACTAATCGGCACAAAATAAGGAAAAAAAATTACAAAAGTATTTATTTATTTAGATAAAAAATACTCGTGACATGAGACCCAACACATACGCCCATATAAAGAAAAACTATTAAACATTTTTTTTCTTTAAATTAGGCAACATAAAAAAAAATTGCTCGACACAAAATAGGAATTTTTTTTAGGAAAAAAAAATTACAAATGTACTGATTTATTCAAATAAAAAAATACCGCCAACATGAACCCAACACATACGCCCATATAAAAAAACTGTTAAACATGAGACCGGAAAAATAAACCCGCACATTCGGTTAAAACGACGTAGGTTTGACCGCTTTGCCACAGTGCCCATTTTTTGGGCTCCCATTTTGGGCCGGCCCAGTTGTTTTTTTTCCCTTTAACGTATGCAGCATAAAAAAACTAATCGGCACAAAATAAGGAAAAAAAATTACAAAAGTATTTATTTATTTAGATAAAAAAATACTCGCGACATGAGACCCAACACATACGCCCATATAAAGAAAAACTATTAAACATTTTTTTTTCTTTAAATTAGGCAACATAAAAAAAAATTGCTCGGCACAAAATAGGAATTTTTTTTAGGAAAAAAAAAATTACAAATGTACTGATTTATTCAGATAAAAAAATACCGCCAACATGAGCCCAACACATACGCCCATATAAAAAAACTGTTAAACATGAGACCGAAAAAATAAACCCGCACATTCGGTTAAAACGACGTAGTTTTGACCGCTTTGCCACAGTGCCCATTTTTTGGGCTCCCATTTTGGGCCGGCCCAGTTGGTTTTTTTTTCTTTCCCTTTAACGTATGCAACATAAAAAAAACTAATCGGCACAAAATAAGGAAAAAAATTTACAAAAGTACTTATTTATTTAGATAAAAAAATACTCGCGACATGAGACCCAACACATACGCCCATATAAAAAAACTGTTAAACATGAGACCGGAAAAATAAACCCGCACATTCGGTTAAAACGACGTAGTTTTGACCGCTTTGTCACAATGCCTATTTTTTAGGCTCCCATTTTGGGCCGGCCCAGTTTGTTTTTTTTTTCCCTTAAACGTATGCAACATAAAAAAAATTAATCGGCACAAAATAAGGAAAAAAAATTACAAAAATATTTATTTATTTAGATAAAAAATACCCGCGACATGAGACCCAACACATACGCCCATATAAAGAAAAACTATTAAACATTTTTTTTTCTTTAAATTAGGCAACATAAAAAAAAATTGCTCGGCACAAAATAGGAATTTTTTTAGGAAAAAAATTTACAAATGTACTGATTTATTCAAATAAAAAAATACCGCCAACATGAGCCCAACACATACGCCCATATAAAAAAACTGTTAAATATGAGACCGAAAAAATAAACCCGCACAAAATAAATAAAAAAACAAAAACAAAAATAACGCCCCGCAGCAACGCGCGGGCAATTATGCTTGTTGTGTAACTATGAATTAAATAGATGTGAAAAAGTGCATGTGTGTACGTTATTGATGTCATACCTTTCGTGTCTGTTAGGCTGGACGGAGTGAGTTTCCCACTCGCGCGAGAGTGTCACGCCGGTGGCAAAACTCACCTAGGTGAGTTAACATTATCAAGGTGAGTTTGGCTTAATTTTTTGGCTGATTAGTGAGATACTCACCTCACAGTGAGTTTAAAAAAGTGGGTCCATTTCTTTTTTATTAAGTATATATTAATTGGTTGTGAGTGTGTGTGGGTATTTAGTGGGTTATATTTTATATAAAGTGGGTATTTTAATGAAATGTGAGTTTTAGTGGTAAGGTGAGTTCTTATTACGGTTGAAAGGTGAGTTGTAAGGTGAGTTTTATTTGGAGAGAGAAAGCTGATGTGGCGCTGACGTGTCAGGTGGGTTTCTCACCACCACTTCATCCAGCCTTAGTAAGCAATTTATATCATAATTAGTTATTGGGTCAATGTCATAAAATGCCTACGAAGTTTTAAAATTGTCCCGACTTCACCAACGAACTAAATTTCGTACTGTCTAGACCA
>BQNB010113204.1:0-21649 GCA_026074375.1 Tanacetum coccineum
TGTTGATGGCATCATCTTTGGGTCTATAAAGAAGTCTTTATGTACAGAGTTTAAAAGTTTGATGCACAAGAAGTTCCAGATAAGGTCTATCGAAGAGCTCACTTTCTTCTTAGGGTTGCAAGTCATGCAAAGAGATGATGGAATCTTCATCAGCCAAGACAAGTATGTGGCTGATATATTGAAGAAATTTGATTTCTCTTCAGTAAAGACAACAAGCACTCCAATAGAGACTAACAAGGCATTGCTCAAGGATGAAGAAGTTGAGGATGTGGACGTTCACCTATACAGATCAATGATTGGATCATTGATGTACTTGACAGCTTCTAGGCCTGACATAATGTTTGATGTTTATGCTTGTGCAAGGTTCCAAGTTACTCCTAAAGTCTCACATCTTCATGCTGTGAAGAGGATCTTTAGATACTTAAAAGGTCAACCCAAATTGGGCCTTTGGTATCCTAAGGATTCACCATTTTACTTGGAAGCTTTTTCAGGTAATGATTATGCTGGAGCTAGTCTTGACAGGAAATCCACAACAGGAGGTTGTCAATTTCTTGGCAAAAGGTTGATTTCATGGCAATGTAAAAAGCAAACTATAATTACCAACTCCACTACTGAAGCAAAGTATGTTGCTGTTGCAAATTGTTGTAGACATGTGTTATGGATCCAAAATCAGATGCTTAATTATGGGTTTAATTTCATGAACACCAAGATTTACATTGATAATGAAAGTACCATATGTATTGTGAATAATCCAATGTTTCATTCTAAAACCAAGCACATTAAAATAAGGCACCATTTCATCAGAGATTCTTATGAGAAGAGGCTCATACAAGTGATTAAGATACATACAAATCACAATGTTGCAGACTTGCTCACAAAAGCATTTGATGTTGGCAGATTTCAATATCTAACTGCTAGTATTTGAATGCTTAACCCCTGAAGCATTGATTGAGGGGAGGTTAATAAGTGTTAAGATGCAGTAGATTATGCTTGACATGAGATGGAACAACAGCTGATGATGAAATTCAAGTTAGTAGTGGTATGTATAATTACTGCTGCTGTTATAATAAATATTGTAAGAATTGAGAGAAAACAAAAACAGACAGAGAGAAAGTGTGAGCTCAAAAGAATAGAGAGATTTGTAACATAAAAACAAACAGAGTGATTCAGTAAGCAAAAGAATTGAGAAATATAGTGAGCTTAAAAACATAAAGAGAGCTTGTGGCAATCAAATTGATGATGGAAATGCCTTTTGGAATGGAATTGAGGTTAAAACTAGTCCCTCAAAAGTTAATACTGCTAGGCATTTCTTAGTACTGATGGGAACTACTTAGTATTGTTAGTCCAAACTTAGTACTGCTGAGCATTACTTAGTACTGTTAGACTAAAATTAGTACTGTTAGGCTACCGTTAATACTGTTTTGGGTATAACAGATTTTTGGCAATTAAATATAGCCGTTGAGATATTTCTGCCAAATATTTCACTTATAGGGGTCTATAATTTGGATCATGCCACAATTGATGGCAAGACAGGAGTAATATTAGAATCATCAGTGAGGAGTGATCTCCACTTTAATGATGAGGATCGTATTACTTGTCTAACAAAACTGCTATTTTTGAAAACCTTGCATTGATGGGGTATGAGAGTGATTCTGACAAACTTACTTTTCAAAAATCTCTATTCTCTCCTCAATGGAAGTACCTCATACATACCATCTTGCACTGCCTAAGTTCAAAATCTACTTCTTGGAATGAAATTTCCACTAATATAGCATCTGTAGTCATCTGTTTAGCTATTGGTCAAAAGTTTAACTTTTCTAAACTAATTTTTGATGGTATGTTGAGGAACTTGGATACCAATACAAAGAAATTTTTAATGTATCCATGGTTTTTACAACTCTTTTTAAATAATCAGATTTCTCTTACAGAACCTTTTAATGATACTTATGAAACACCTAAACATACTAAAAAGGTTTTCACTAATATGAAAAGAAAAGGAAAAGATTTTTCAGGGAGAGTTACTCCACTGTTTGTATCAATATTGGCACCACCAGTAGTTGGGGGTGAAGGTTCAGGACAACCCTCTGAACCTCAACCACCATCTTCAATTACTCAACCCATAATTGAACAAATCCCTGTTACTGAATTATCATCACCCCAAAATACTCAATCACCTAGGCAAGCCTTACAAAAGGACACTCAGTTACCTCAGACTAGTGTGCCGATACCAAATGTAGCAGATGAGGCTGTCTTTAAAGAGAGGGATGATAGAGTGGTGAGGGCTACCACTACTGCTGCTAGCTTAGATGCAGCACAAGCCAGTGGTAACATACCTAAGACCTAATCCACGACAATGTCTAATGATTCTCTTTCTCAGGAAATTGGTTTAGGTGACAGACCCAAGTGCCAAGAAGCCATGGGGGGTGCCATTACTCAGACTAGGTCTGAGAGGACCTCTAAACATTCCTATGATTCACCTCTCCCAGGAGTTAACACACCCGGAAGTGATGAGGAAAGGAATGAACAACAGGATTTGACGGATTTTATACCACCAACACCCCATGATTCACCTCTCTCAGGAGGTCACACACCTAGAAGTGATGAGGGTAGACCTAACATAAATGAATTGATGGCCATTTGTACAAATTTGTCAAACAGGGTTCTTGCCTTGGAAGAATCAAAGACTGCTCAAGACTTGGTGACCAATAAGCTGCAAAAGAAAGTTAAAAGATTAGAAAAGGCACTAAGGGCAAGAACCCCAGGGATGAAGCTCTTCAAGATTTGTACCTCTAGGAGAAAAGGTTTGGATAAGGAGAATGTATCCAAACAGGGGAGGAAAAGTGACAAGACAAAGCCAATGTTTAAAGATAGTGACTTTGATGTACTTGATGATGCAATGGAGAATGTTGAAGGTGGTAGTACTGCTGAACAAATTACTACTGCTGGGGATACACTTAATAATGCTAGTATTAATGTTAGTACTGCTGGACTTTCAAATGGTAGTACTGCTGGTCCTTCTACAAGTACTACTAGGGATATTTTTGAAGATGAGATGACAACTATTGCTGATACACTTATGGCCATTAGGAGTGTAAGACCAAGGACAACCTCAGTAGTGATTTGTAATGTTGAAGAAGAACCAAGTAGAGCAACACCAGTACCAACAGTACAAAGCCAAGACAAAGGTAAAGGCAAGATGATGAAGCCTAAACCTACTCTAAAGAACCCTGGAAAAGCTCAGATTCAGATGGATGAAGAGCTAGCTTAAAGGTTGTTTAAAGAAGAACAATCACAGTTTGAGAGAGAGCAAAGGATTGCTAGGGAAAGAGCTGCAGAACAAGAGGCCAAGGATGCTGCATTTATTGAACAAATGGAAGATGTTCAAGCAAGGATGGATGCTGATGAGTTGCTAGCTGTAAGACTTCAAGAACAAGAAAGAGAACAATTTTCTATTGATGAACATGCTAGATTCTTAGTGGAAACCATTGCAGCAAGAGAGTCTTTGCAGCCCAGAGAGCAGCAGAGATTAGAAACAGACCAACAACCAGAACTCAACTCAAAAACCAGATGATTACTTATCTGAAACACATAGGCAAGTACACTCACAATTAGCTGAAGAGCAAGAGTTTTAAAGAAATTCAGAAGTTATACAAGAAGGAACAACAATAGATTAATGATTTTGTTCCTATGAGTGATGATAGTGGAAAGAAAGATGATAGTAGTAGCAAGCAAGCAGAAAGTAGTAAGAAGAGACCAAGAGCAGAACATGATGAAGAGAGTGTCAAGAAACAGAAACTACAAGATGATGCTGAAAAGGAGGAGCTTAGAGCTTGTTTGGATATAGTTTAAGGGGATGACATTGCTATTGATGTTGAATCCTTGGCTACTAAATATCCAATAGTTGATTGGAAGACACACATTTTAACTAAAAACATGATGTATTATCAAATCATCAGAGCAGATGGAAGTTCTAACAATTACAAAATATTCAGTGAAATGCTTGATGACTTTGACAGACAAGATGTAATGGATCTACACAGACTGGTAAAAGAAAGGCATGATATAATAAGTCTAGAAGGATATGACTTGTTGCTTTGGGGAGATCTGAAGACATTATTTGAGCCTTGTAAGGAAGATGAAGTCTGGAGGAATCAACAAGGCTACAATTGATAAGCTAGAGATTATTTGACTCATGTGGACTTCATGTATTATTAATGGATAATGGAATTGCTATTCACATGATGATAGAAAAGATATATCCTCTTACTCAAGAAATGCTTTCAAGGATGTTAAATAGAAGACTAGAAGTTGATCATGAAAGTGAAATGGCATTTGAGCTTCTCAGATTTACAAGATCACAACTTAAAGAAAAAGGTGAAGAGTGTTGGATACATCCTCCTAGTGATCAAGATGCTGATAATGAAGAAACTTGATGATTAACAAGATGAATATCAAGTTTAGGGGAGGATTGTTGGGAATTAGAGCCTTCTACAACTTAATGTTGCTGGTTCAAGTTTGTGCTGCTGCTGAAGATTAGAGAAAACTGTCTAAGTCATTAGTGCTGCTAGTGTAATAGTTAGTGTTGCTAGTACAAAGTTAGTACTGTCAGTTTATTTAGTACTGTTAGTTATATAGTTAGTACCGTTAGTTATAATAGTTAGTACTGCTAAAGTGATATGCATGAGATATATTAGGAATAGATATGCATTGATTACTTGACGCATTTTGTAAGCCTATTAGGGTTTCCTTCGTGTATAAAAGGAACCCTACGACATAGATCTAGATATCAAGTTTTATATAGTCTTCATAGCGAATATAGTTAGTATTCATAGTTTCAAGGTTATTCTGTAACTTTGATTGTGTTTAAAATATTGAAAGTTTAGCAAGATCTTGTTTTACTGTTTCTTTGTTCTTCTTAGTATTACAAGCTAGATTCCTCATAGTTTGTAGTATTTACTATCTTAGTTTCTACTATAGTTGTTTTGGCACTATTCCACCACAACTAAGCTTTAAACAAGTAAGTTAAGATCTGTTCAAAACGGATCAACAAGTGGTATTCGAAGCTTGTTGAGAAAACTCTGACTAGAGAACACATATTCTACACAAGATCTCATAATCAAAGAGAAGATGGAATCACAGTCAGAAACTACCCAAATAGTGTCTGCACTAAAACTTCCTATACTCAAAATAGGAGACTATGATCTATGGAGCATGAGAATGGATCAATATCTTACTCACACTGATTATGATCTTTGGGAAGTTATTATGAATGGTGATGCACCTGCTGTTGCATCAACTAGTGCTGAAGGTCCTATTCCTCCTAAAATGTTGACAAATGCTGCAAGGAAAGAATGAATTGAAAGCAAAAAGCACTCTGTTGTTGGCCATTCCTGATAAGCACCTATTGAAGTTTCATGGAATCAAGGATGCAAAGACCTTATGGAAAGCAATCAAGGCCAGGTTTGGAGGCAACAAAGAATCAAAGAAAATGCAGAAAACCATTCTGAAGCAGCAATATGAGAATTTTACTGCATCAAGATCTAAAGGACTAGATAAAACCTATGATAGGTTTCAGAAACTCATCAGCCAATTGGAAGTTCATGGGGAAGTTATCTCTCAGGAAGATGCAAACTAAAGTTGCTGAGAAGTCTACCATCAGCTTGGAACAATATTGCTTTAATAATGAGTAAAAATCGGATTAGGACACATTGAGCATGGATGATTTGTATAATAATCTAAAGGTGTATGAATCTGAGTTTAAAGTCCAATCAAGCTCAAGCTCAAACTCTCAAAATGTGTCTATAAAGAAGACATTGCATTTTTAAAGTATGACGTCCATGTGAAAGATATCTCTATCAAAGACCTTAAAAATCAGTTAAAAGAAACTTTAAAAGAGAAAGATGATTTAAAACTTAAACTAGAAAAATTCGAAGAATCATCAAAGAATCTAAAACTATAATTTAAAATGTCGAAAGTAGGCAAAGTAATGTGGCTAAAGACAAAGCTGGTCTTGGTTATGATAGTCAAATGAATGAGAATGAAGTGGTTCATAGTGTGTTTAACAGTAAAGAAAGTGATGTGGATGATAGTTCAGTAAATGATAGATTCAAAACAGGTGAAGGTTTCATGTAGTTCCCCCTCCCTACACTGGGAACTACATGCCCTCAAGACCTGACTTATCCTTTGCTGGGTTAGATGATTCTATCTATAAGACTAAAGTAAGTGAAAACTAATAGTATATTTAAGGACTAGTAAGGCTATTGTAGAAAAACGCCTAAAATGTTAGGGCCTAGTTGCTCCTTTCATTGAAGATTGGGACACGTTAGTGATAAATGATAGTGTATTCTAGACCTAAATCTGATCAGACAAAACAAGTTTATAAAATTTAATTTGTCAAATCTGATGAGAAGGTGAAATCTGTTAATAAGGAAAACATACATAACAAGAAGTAGAGTATCCCAAGAAAAGTCAAAGTCCTAGGGGTAATAGAAGAAACTAGAATGGAATGATGACTCCGAAACTAGGAAATGGTTTTGAGTCTATAAAGAAAGCTTGTTTTGTTTGTGGGAGTTTTAATCATTTAATCAAAAGACTGTGATTTTCATGACAATAAAATGGTAGAAAAACCTGTGTTGAATAATAAGGGAAGGGTTACTGGTCAAAGGGAAATTAGACCAGTATGGAACAATGCTTAGAGGGTGAACCACCAAAATAAATTTACTCACCCACATCCTAAAAGGAATTTTGTTCCAACAGCAGTTGTAACAAAGTCAGGACAAGTACCAGTTAATACTGCTAAGCAAAGCTCTCCAAGAGCAGCAACATCAATTAGTACTGCCAGGCCTGTTAATACTGCTGCCCCTAAACCAAAAGTGAATGATGCATTACCCACAACATATTCTTATTTTAAAGCACATTCACCAGTAAGAAGGGCTTTTAACCAAAAATCAGCAGCTAAAACCTATAATCTTAATGAAAAAGTTAAAACTGCTAGGGTTAACAATGTAACTACTACTGGGCCAAAAACAGTAGTTAGTGCTGTCGTGGGAAATGGGGAAAATGCTGTTAAGTCCTCAGCATGCTAGATTTGGAGACCAACAGGAAATGTTATTGACCATCCTCCAACGACAGTGGCTCATACACTAAAAGATTTGACTATGTTGATCTTCAAGGCTAACTCATGTAGTAATGGCTTGGGTCCCAAGCGAAACTAATTCTCTCATTTTGAGGTTTTTACAAGTAATCCACTAATATGCTTTATAGGTCAAGGGATTTTGGATAGTGGATGCTAGGAATATAAATGGAACAAGTTTCTCCTCTTAGATTATTAAGATATTGATGGTGGATTTGTTGCATTTGCAGGAAGTCCTAAAGGAGGTAAAATTACTGGAAAAAGGTAAAATTAAAACTGAAAAATTAGACTTTGAAGATGTATACTTTGTAAAGGAACTTAAATTTAACCTTTTTTCTATCTCACAAATGTATGACAAGAAAAATAGTGTTCTTTTCACTAAGACTAAATGTCTTGTTCTATCTCCTGATTTTAAGCTACTTGATGAAAGTCAAGTCTTGCTTAAGTTCCACAGACGAACAAAACTATTGTACAGGGTTTTGATATAAAGGAATGTATGTTCTTCAGGAGGTTTGCTGTTTATTTGCAAAAGGCTCACTAGATGAGTCTTAATTTATGGCATAGGAGGGCTTGGTCACTAAACTTTAAAACTATGGAACAACATGTGAGGGGAAAGCTTGTAAGAGGTTGCCTTTAAGCTTTTGGAAAAATGCATACATGTGTTGCTTGTAGAGGAAGCACAAAAAAAAAAGCCTCTTGTTAAGACAATGTTTGTGAGCTCTATTTACAACCTTTACAATTATTACACATGGATTTATTTGGCTCAGTTTCTGTGAGGAGTATAAATAAAAAGACTTACTGCCTAGTTGTCACTGATGACTTTAGTAGATTCAGTTGGGTTTTCTTTTTGGCCTCTAAGGATGAGACTCCTAAGATCCTTAAGAACTTCATAACTGGCATAGAAAACCAAATAGATCATAAGGTTAAAACAATCAGATGTGACAATGGAACTGAATTCAAGAATAGGATTATGAATGAGTTCTGTGAAATGAAATGTATTAGGAGGGAATCTAGTGTTGTTAGGACTCCTTAGCAAAATAGTGTTGCTGAAAGGAAAAATAGGACACTAATAGAGGCAGCTAAGACTATACTAGAAGATTCTAAATTGCCAACTACCTTTTGGACTGAAGCAATTAATACTGCTTGCTATGTCCAAAATAGGGTGTTAGTTATTAAGCCTCACAACAAGACCCCTTATGAACTTTTTCTAGGTAGAAAACATGCCTTAAGCTTTATGAGACCATTTGGGTGTCCTATTATAATCCTAAATACCTTAGATCACCTAGGTAAGTTTGATGGAAAGTCTAATGATGGATTTTTTGTAGGATACTCTATCAATAGTAAAGCATTTAGAGTATTCAACACTAGAACCAGATTTATAGAGGAGAACCTACACATAAATTTTCTTGAAAATAAACCAAATGTTGCAGGAACTAGACCTAACTAGATGTTTGATATTGATACTCTAACCATGTCTATGAATTATCAACCAGTTTTTACAAGGAATCAAACTAATGGTAATGCAGGTACCAAAGCAAATATTGATGCAGGACAAGCTGGAAAGAAGACAGTGTCACACCCAGCCAAGGCGGAATCGCAAGGCATGATCAATAGGCATCATCACACAAGGCGTCAAAATAGAGAAAACTAAAAATGAGATTCAATAAACTTAAAGATCTAAAGCGTGTTATGACAACGCCCAAAACAAAAATCCAACATATAATGCATGAAGAACAAAACATGACAAGTTCAATTGAAAACAAAAAAACAGATAAATCATAGACTCTGCATGCAAGCCTATGGTCCAGCTAACTCCTCTTCTTTTTACTAAATCTTTCACACTTTTTGCTCACCTAAAATGATGTAAACAACGTCAACATATTGTTGGTGAGAGTTACAAGTTTAAGACTCACTTATGACATCGCGATCAACAAAAAACAACATTTACGAACATATATGCTTGGCTATTTTATCACAAAATAAATTTATATATATCTGGGGTGGATTGTACCCCTTCGTCCCACAATCTCTCTGCGCAAGACTGACCCACTTGACTAGCTAAGTCCATTCGGGTCTCACACAAGGTCATGTCATCCTCACATACACATGTCTTACCACAATTAATATCACATAGCAATAGCACATAGCAATCATATAGTTCGACACTTAAAAACACATATCACGGTTCATAATTAAAAAAAATAGTTTGCATCATTTCCATCCTAAAATATAAGTAAAAAGTGGGACTGTAAAACTCACCTGATGCAAAGTAAATTCCAATTCCTTCACTTAATCTTGCAAAGAATCTAAACAAAACAATACACACATATGTTACCATCGATTAGGTCACACACCCAAGTTGATGTAACAATCACAACGATGGATACTCTATATCTATCTATGATTCAACCTCTTATATATACTTCTTCATACTTGCTAAACCTCAAGTTACCTCACAAAACTTTACTTCTCCAAACCCTTATGCCTTATTTTCAGTTTTTAGGTCACAGATGACTCTAAATAAAATACTTAAACACATCATTGGTTCTTCTTCTTACATAAGATATCTCCCCAATGAGTTGTGAGATTCTATGATTTTTGGATAAAAATAATAGTGAGTGTAACCATTTTATTAAAATTCAACATCACAAAGTGTGCAGGATTTGACTTGATTAGACCTTCAAAAAGTTTAGCTTGAGTAGACCCATTTAAACACTTTGGAAAATTCTACAAAACTTCTAGAAAATCATAAACATCATTAACTTGCTATAGTAGAAAGCCCATTAATTAAAAAGAGGTTTTGATATGGTTTTTGACCTCACAAACACTTTTCACTTATATTGTGCAGGAAACGGATATCCGACAAAAGGATAAAAAACGAAGCCAAAAACGACAAAACCGAGCACGGAATGGAAGAGCGTGAAAAAGACAAAGTCAAAAAGTCAACCAAGTCAAAGTCAAAGTCAACCCCGAGAAGTCAAAGTCAAAGACGAGGCCAAAACCAAAGAAATACTTAATGGGCCCACCCGTACCCATCTAATAGGTCGGGTCAACCCATTAAGTTATATTATCAAGACCAAAACAAAGAAAAAGCCCAAAATCTCTTTTATCTTATATACGGCCCAAAGCTTATTTTTAGGCCCAATTCACATTTAACTATCGATAAGCACTAAACAGCCCATCCAGTTAACTTTTTTAGTCCCACAAGGACCATCAGTGTAAAACATCATTACAACTTGAGGGGCCAAACCTGGCAAACCTCCAAACTTACTACACCACAATGACTTTCGGTGTAATCAAACAATACAACCTAAGGGACTATTCTTGCCATACCAACAAACTTATACCCTATAACCCAAAACTAAATTTTTGAAAAAGTTTTACCCGCCAAAACTACCATTAATACTATTCACCCATCACTTTCCTTGCCTCGTTCATTGTTCCCATAAGCCAAAACCATCACTTTCCCCTTAACCCCACATCACAAGAAGCCAATTGCCACTTTGGCAATCCTAAACAACACAATTGGATAAGAACAATGAAGGGCCAGGATTTGAGACCTTGGGGACAAAGAAATTTCAATGGCTGTGATTGAGCTTTTGATCTCTCTCACACAACAAACACAGCTGCTTGAGTCTCTCACAAAACAAGCACACTTGATGACTTGAAGACAGAGAGAGCTTTAGTATAAATATAGGACATTTTGTGCTTATTATGCTTGTCAATTTGTTAAGTCCAGTATTGTATTAACAAAATTTGTACCATTTTAATATTGCAATTTAAATTACTTGTCATTTAATTTTTCTGTCATTTAAATATTGTCTTTGTAATTTTTCTTTAGTGAATGAGAATTTCCAAGTTTTCTTTAAATATTGTCATTGCCTTTTAAATACTGTCATTAATCTCTTATATAAGCTACTGGATTCATTCAAGGCTTATATAAAAGTGTGTTTTAATTTTTGTCTAAAAATCAAAAATCACAAAAAACATGTCAAGAGCATGGAGAAAGGTAAATTATGGATGGCCTTGGGTTAATGCTTCTTGGGAAGCTATAGGATTGGTTTTGATAGCTTATTCCCTTGCCAAAAGCTTGAACTCTTATAAGCTCACTTTTTCCAGTTTTTGCTATTACTGTTCATATTGCCTTAATTTCTGCTTATATTTTATGCTTTTATTGCTTTATGTATGTTATTTATGCTTATTTGTCTTTTTGAATGTTGTCTAATATGTCATTTAATTTAAGTTTTTGATTCAAAATTGTCTTTGATAGCTTAATCTGCTTAATTCTTAGTTTGCTTATTTCAGTGCTTATTTTTGTATTTTTATTACTGCTTATTACTCATTATTGCTTACTTGTCATCTATTTTCAAAAACCTTAACTCAAATCTTTGTAACTCAGTTTAAAAAAGGTTTCATAACACTTAAAGGGGTGTTTGGGTCAAGAAGGTAAAGTGGGTCAAAACAGGTTTAAAACCTTTTGGGTCACTTGGCTATCTTTGACAGCCCTTTGTAAGTTGTTTTTGATCTATTTTTCCAAGTTTTTAAGTCTTTGAGTTTGTTTTTAAGTTTTTCTAAAAAGTGCTTAAAACTGTTGGTTCAAAACAGTTTCACAATAGCTTATTTGATTAGGCCCTCAAAAGCAGCTTTTGAAACTTGTTTTAGAGTCATTTTTAGTGTCTTAGTGCAGAAGTCTAGTCCCTTTTAGTTTACTTTTGTTAAAGTAAAAAACTGTCAAGTATTTTTCATAGTTAAAAAGCATTTTTCAAATTCATTTTTACATTAGTTAAAATTGTTTTTAAAGTCTGCCTTTTTTAGCATAAGCTCTTTGATAGTCAATTCTCATCTGTTTTAGCTTAGATTAGCTTTTAGTTTTATTTTACTAGCTTATTTGAAGGCCTGCAAAAGCCCATTTGTCCTTGAAAGAAAATAAAAATCAGCATGTACTGAGTGTTAAGCCCTTTTCATTTGCCTTTTTAGTAGTTTATTTGATTTTCAAATTCAATTTTCTTTGCTGATTTAAAAAGCCCTTAGGAAAATCTTTAAGCTGGTATAACTCATTAAGCCATAAGGTTCCATCTTTGGTCTTAAAAATAACCCCAAAGGTTATCCCCAAGGCTGATTGCTTGTTAGTTATTGCCATTCTGCTTATCTTATTGCTTGTCTTTATCTTTTCTGCTTAATTTTAGTTGCTTATTTTGTTTAGATTAGCTTATTAGGTGTAGGGCTTTAGATGTTTTAGCTTATTTGTCCTTTTACTTGCTTATTGTGTTGAAAAAATTCACACAGTTTAAGCCATTTAGCCCTTAGTGTAAAAAGCCATTTCTGCCAGTTTTTAGCTTATTTCAGTGCTTATTTGTGGTTTATAAAAAAGTTGTTTTTATTAAAAGTGCTTATTTTTAAGTTCTTAAAGCTTGTTTATAAATTTTTTTGCAAAATAAAAAAAAGGGAAGGTGGAAGTCCAAGGTGAGCAAGGCTCGAACCTTGGACCTCAACACCCTCAACCTTTACACACACACTGCACTACACACTCGCCCTTGGGTCTTTTTCAGTTTACCTTTGCAAAATCTATTCTTTATAGTCCTTTTAGCCTTTTAAGCATTCAGCCACTTTTAGCTTATTACCAGCTTATTCCAATAAGCTGGTAAGCCCTTTTTATTTTTCATAGAATCAACACTCTTTAAGCTACTTTCCAGAATTTCTTTAGATTTTTTTCATTAAGTTTACTATTTTTAATTAATTTTTCTTTTTAAAACTGTTTTTAATTCATAAAAAATTATTAAAAAGTCAAAAAAAATATAATTCTTTTTTTAAAAATTTTCTTTTATCATTTAGCACTTAGAAAAATTAAATTTGCTTTTGTAGGGTCAAAATTTCACAATTTCGTTTTTTAAAGAACGGGTTTGGATCCCGTTCTCGTTTTTTAGGTTTAAATCCTTACTTGCTTTCGTTTTTAGGTTTTCTTTACTCGTTTTTGCATTTTAATAGTAGAAATAGAAAACCAATCCAAAAATCTTAATCCATTCAAAAACGCGATCACGAACGTATACCCGATTTTCAATTCACGCCTCGTTGGGAAACGACCCGGGAGATTTTTGATTTTCCTTTGGTCAAAAGGAATTTTTTGAGTCTTTCGGAATACGTATACTATAATTGAATTATAATTAACCTTAAAAAGGTCGATTATCATTTTGGCGCCGTTGCCGGGGAGGTGTGTGCGATTTTCGTGTCTACGTTTGAAGATTAGTTTTTGAAGACCCTTCCCTCGTGAAGTTATCAATTTCGTTTGTGAATATTTTCTTCTTATTTTTATAAAAATATAAAAATACAAAAATATTTTCAATTTCTTTTTAGAAGATCTTGGTAGTGGTGAAAAGAGTGAAAAATAAGTTAGTATTGCTGGTGTTAGTACTACTAAAGCAGAACTTAGTACTGTTATTCCTGAAGTTAGTACTGCTGCTGAAAATTTAGTGTACATCAGAAAGGAGTGCAGAAAAAGAGAAAAGGAAACGCTATTATTGGAAAGAATATGAATCTGTTTCAGAAGAAGATAAAGAAGCAACTAGAGCAAGAAAGATTAGCATGAAGCAGCTATTAGAGATTGCAAGAACAGGTTAATGAAGAAGAAAGACAAAGGATTGCTAGGGATGCAGAAATAGCTAAACAATTACACGAAGAGATTGACACAGCAAGATAAGAACAAGAGAAGTCTGATCTTGAAAAAGCATTAGAATTGCAAAAGCAGTTGGATGAAAGGGAAGAAGTTATAGTTGAAGCTGATCCAACTCAAGTTATTGATTGAGTTAGTGATACCTGCTGTGCTCAAATAATCATGCAAAAATAATATATCTTTCTCTAAAGTTGAAGTAAAGAAGAACATGTGACATGTATTTGAAGAATCAGGGAGGATATAAGCAGAGTCATTTCAAGGGAATGAGCTATGAAGATATTAGACCTATATTTGAAAGTGTATAGGATCAAAATCAATCTTTTGTACCTAAGGATTCTAAGATTGAAAAGGAAGTGATGAAGAGATCTAGATTTGATTTTCAAAAGCCACCTATTAAAAGACAAAAGATTGGAAAAGTTTCAGGGTCAATTGAAGAACAATCTGCAGGAGAAGAAAAAGAAGTATCAGAAGAAGAACTAAAGAAACTGTTAGTAATAGTTCTAGTAGAAGACGTGTACATTGAAGCTCTATAGGTCAAATATCCAATTATAGACTAGGAAGTTTTCACTGAAGAATCAAGAAGTTCTGGAGAATTATAAGAGGTGGAAAACCAACAGAGGTTATCAAGTTTTGAAGACATGTTGAAGAGATTTGATAGAGATGACCTGGAAAAGCTTTGGGATCTGGTTAAGAAGAAGTTTAGTTTAACAGCCTACAGTTGATAAAAAGAAGGTATTATGGGTTGAATTAAAGAGGTTATTTGAACCAGATGATGATGATACACTATGGAAGCTTTAGGATCTATTGCATGATCGTTGAAATGAGAGTGCATGAATTCATGTGGTGTTCACCATGTTGTTACAGAAGAGGACATGACATCTTTATGGTAGTTGAAAAAGATTATCTACTGACAAGAGCTCTCTTTGCTATAATGTTGGCTAACAAAACTTCACCCCCCCCCCCCCCCCCTAGTGGATGATTTCAGAGATGGAAAAAAAAGAGATTTTAAGGAAAAATTTCTATCAGGTAGAAAGACCGTTAGAATTGAAGTGATTTGATAGAATCCTCTTAGAGCCAAAAGTTTTGATTCAAGGAAATTGATGATTCTGGAGATAAATCACTAAGTTAAGGGGAGAATCGTTGGGGATTAAAGAGTCTTTACACTTAGTTACTGCCAGGTCTCAAAAAAAAGTTTGTACTGCTCAGTTGATAACTGAAATACAAACTGGTTAGTATTTGTAGAGTAAAAGTTAGTATTTCTAGTACTAACTTAATATTGGTGAGAAGAAGAAGAACTTTTATACTGTGCATGAAGATTAGTACTGATGAAGATGTTAAATGTCTGTTTTGTGATACTGTATGGACTTATTTATGTACATTTATTGATTTGAAGATTTGGTTGATATCTTTTAGAAAGAAGTTTAGAAGATTTGTAGTTATCTTGTAAAGGACTCCTTGGTGTATAAAAGAAGATCCTAGGTTATGGTTTTAGATATTAGTTTCTCATAGTTCTCATAGCTTTAAGGTTGTAAACTCTAACACTATCAAAGAGTGTTCGTATTAATATATTGAAGCTTATTGTTTTGGTTATATTTTATGTTTTGTCAAGCATACATTATTGTTCTATTGGTTATACTTCTTAGTGATATAAACTAGATTTCGCATAGTTTATATCATTCACTCAAAGTTTCATTCTTAGTACTTTTGTATTTATCCAAGGATACTAAACCTTACATCAAGCTAAGGAGTTAAAGATCTATTCATTGGGATTAACACAAGTACATGTGTTGGTGAGTCATGAAGTTTGGCCAAGCATCATCCCATTTAAATATAGGTGTTGGTGAGTATTGGAGTTTGACCCAAACGTTGGCAATGAATGTAAAGATTAATGTGTTTCTTTTTTAAATATGCTTTGGATTGTAGTTACTGGGCAATGATAATTTGTTCGCGCGCTGCGTCTAATATAACCAAGTTTGGAAGCCCATAAGAACTCTGAGCCAGGTCTTAAATATACTTAAGTATGATAATTAAGAAATTTTTCATGTTTGTATTTAGGTTATCTCATTAATATCGAGTGGACGTGCTGATGTTTCCGTGTAGAAGATGGGGAAAATAGATATCAAGGTCTTCTGTCATGCTTGCATAGGGAGATTTTTTTATGATCGGTGTCCTTAACTAACCTTCTAAAAATAAAAATGACTGCTTATAGGCTTCATAAAAAACTTTTATATCTATTTCCCCCATTCTCTTCACGGCAGCGTTAGTCGGTTCTCTTTCTGTATACCTTCAATGTAAACTAAACAATTTCATAGGTGAACAATGAGTTGTTCAAAGGAGACTGTGACACGGAGTTTGGTCTATAAACGAGAGACGATCCTGGATTGAGCTGTATTTTTAGCTTGAGTTGCAGTAATAAACCAAGGTATTACATACATGAATTCCGTATACAAAGCTGCAATGTATCATGTTTCAGTATATGATGCCTTAACCATAATCTATAATTCTTTTCAAATACAAGTGCTGGTGAGTCTTGAAATTTGGTCAAATATCATTCCATGCATGTTATGTTTTGAGTCTCCTAGATTATTTTCAATAAGGGTATACTACACAGATTTAGGTATGATATTTAAGGAACTTATGTATGTATATATGAATGTGTCTGCCCACGTAGTGCATATGTTTCTTTTTTTGATTTATTTTGGACAATAGCTTGTGGACTATGATGATTTGTTCGCACTCTGCGTTTAAATCTTTACGTGGCAAGAGCTTTTAGCCATAAAATATAACCAATTTTTCCCGCTCATACGAACTGTGAGCATGGTCTTAAGCTTAAGTCTAATAATTACGAAATTGTTCATGTTTGTATTTCAGTTATATGATTAATGTCGAGTGGACATGCTGATGTTAGTGTGTAGAAGATGGGAGAATGGATATCAAGGTTATTTGTTGTGATGCTTGCAAGGGGTTTTTTATGCGCACGGGCTTTAATTTTCCTTCTTAGAAGCAAAAATTCTCCTTGCATTCGTCATGGAAAACCTTGATATCTATTTCTCCCATCCTCCTCAGGCCAACATTCATAGGCTCACTTCTGTGCATACCCTAAATCTAAACTGAACAATTTCATAGGTGAACGAAGATTAGTTCAAAGGAAATTATGTGACGGAATTTTCTATATAAACGAGAGAAGATTCGAGATTGACTTGGTTTTTTATCCTACGCTGCCACAAGAATCCAGGTATTCCAAAAATGTGTTGTTTACAGTTCTTACATGGTTATGTTTTATAGATAAGTGGTAAATAAAATGGTTTTAACTATGTATTTTTTTTCTCCGAGAGAAAATGCTTGCTCTCCACCACCTAATTCATGAAGCTCGATGACATAAATGATGGGAGAAAAATAGAAGATATGTTGAACTATTGTAAAGAAAAGGATAATGTCTATTGTGATTGTTAGAAGACTTTGTTTTAAAAGTTTTGGAGTATAATTGTTTAATGGTTTCAACTGATCGATTAGTGTGTTATGTGTTGGTTTCATTTTCGATTTATATTTTATTTGGGATTTATAGCTCTAGAATCTCGGGCGCAACATATGTTAATGGCACATTTACATTATAGGGCATGATTTTAAAATGTATATAATAGTAAATAAGACATTAACTTATGCAATTACTAACTAAATGGACACCCTATCAAATAAATGCATCTTGTAAAAAATGGTTTTCAAAAACAGTAGGAAATGATTTTAAAATTTACTGACAGTATGTTAGGAAAGACCAACATATATACTGCATGTAATTAGATTGAATGCGGATGCTTCGCGGAAACACATGTCCAATGGACACAACATTATCGTACGCGGGTGATTCGTGGCAAAGTGCAGGTGGAAATCCTTGTTAAAGAAGATATATAAATAGAATATCATTAAAAAACATAAAGATAAATATGAACACAATCATGATTTTTGAAAAAAAGGATGATTAATAATACAACTTCCAAACTTAATCCCGGCTACAACTTTTCATTTCCCACATCCCGCATATTATATATGTTTCTCAGTCTAAAGATGATCAAATATCCCTATATCTAAACTTGCAACCTTGTTAACTAAATCTAAAAGTTTGTCTAATCTCAAAACTCCTTCATCAAAGAAGAAGAACAAATGTGATGCACATTTGGAAGACACTGAATGAAATGATCTCAAGTATGTGTCCTTGTGTACTTTCTACTGAAATCTTTATTGTTAGACTCAAAATGTGAAGACTTTTACAGATTTACATTAGATCATCGTTAGCCAAATATGTAGGTACTAAAACCACCAATATAGTAATGTAGTGCGTTGTAAGGGCTATATAAACCCTCCTATGCTTCCATAAGCGGGTGAAGCCTTATAACAGTATGTGTATTTCTGTCTTATTTCTCTTAATAAACACACACATATTTTCCTTTCTCTCTCTATTCTCTCTCTCTAACTGTAAACATCCCTTTCATGTATTACGACCTTTCTCGACCTCTCGATCTACCTTGAATCTTTATACTAACAATTGGTATCAGAGCTTCGGGTGTGATTTGAGGGTGTTTGTTTTGAAAAAATGCGTTTTTGTGTCTGGTTTATCGAGTTCGTAAGTTTTGGGTCAAAAGTATACTTTTTCTTTCTAGAAAGATTTCCTACAAAACAAAACTTGAAAGCATACATTTTTAGGTTGAGATTTGTGTTTTAAAAACAAAATATGTGAAAAATAACTCGTTTACATTATCAAAATATGTTGGAAAAAATCCGTGTCGCGCGTTTTTAGGAAAAACATGTACATTAACTTCAAAAATCAATTTTTTACGGTTCAATTCATGAAAGCAAGCATTTTTATGATTGTTTTATGGTTTCGGCAAGGAGTTGCGCAAAAAGAATGGGGTTAAATCATCAAGAAATACATTGTCAAGGTCGTTTTTGGTGTTTGTGTTCGAAATAGCTTTTATCGAGCTTGTGTACAAATTGTACTTTTATCGAGTTAGCTAAAAGGAAAAGTTAAAACCCTCTTTTTATTGACTTACAAAAAGTCAAAACCATCTATTTATTGACTTGAGGATTATCTACTTAGGGTATAATTGATTTAGGGTATTATCGACTTGGTATTATCGACTTAGCAAGTAACTTTATAAGTTTAGTCATAACCATAACTCCATGATTTTTACTTTAGTAGTAACTCGATAATTTCTTAAGAACTTGATATTTTCAGTTATTGTATTTTTAGTCGTAAGTTTTCTTTTCGTATCGTAAATTGTATTTTTATTTGAATTAATAAAAAAATATTTTTTTGAAAAAATTTAAAATATATATTATATGGGAAAGATGAACCGTGTTATAAAACTTTATTACAAGGATTAAATGTGTAATTGGTAACCGGTAAAACTTGTAACCTACCAGTCATATTACGTGCATTGTCTGTAGTTTAAAAGTATTTTAGTACTAGTAAATTAGTAATATACAAAGTTTTACATCAAACTTTAAGAACAACTATGTTACGTGTTTTTACCTTTTGCTTTTTATTATATAGCCTCCATCTTCAGTTAATTTTGCCAAACACACACTTAACTGACATATCTGATAACTCATAAACCTCTTTAATCACATCTTATTTGGTCATGCCCTAAAGAATTAATGGTAAGTCATCTAATAAATTGATCAATGAAATGCGGTTGTATGGGGCATGTTTGCCCCTCACGCCGACTGATAACGCGATCGTATGACGCGAACCTCACATCGAACATGTCGCCATAAGGTGTCATTATACATTTTTTTTATCTGTGTTTTATTCGGTTATGTGTGAGTTAAATGGTGTCTCATAACTTGAGTGATGGATGAATGATGTTTTTAGTTTAATTTATAGGTTCAGAGTTTTAGGGAAAAAATACTTATATGAAAACTTTTTTTCTTATAACACGAGCCTTTTGACATCGGGAGATCTGGTGCTGTGACACGAAAATTCATATTAACTAAAAATAAAAAAATAGAAAATAAAAATACAAGCTAGAAACTAAATAAAATATATCTCGCAAATAATGATACGACCCGGTTTAGGATTGTATCGGGATAGGGCACCACTTTAAGCATGTGCTAGCTCCGTTAAAAAAGAGAAGAAGAATAGATAGATTTGCAGCACTTTTAGCGTGTGTGAGCTCCTTAAGAAAAGTAGAGAAGAAAATTGATCTTTTAACTTGATTGATTATAATGAAATAGTACAGGAGTATTTATAATAGCTAAATGGGCCATGGGCCTATTATGGGCTATTATGACCTTTGACTTTTTACTACAAGATAAACATTGACAATTGACTTTCCTAATACAAGTTATTGACTTTCCTAAATAAACATGAAGATATTCCTAAATAATGACACTAAAATAAGGATAGATTATATGACATAATTTTTATGTCATGCAGGCTTGGACTTCTCCCTCTTAGGCCGCTCGGGCCGTCCGTCCTCCTGCACTGGCATAACACTCTCCACACCTTCAAAAACCACCTTGTCCTCAAGGTGATGTCTAAAAAATTTTATCTTCATTCTGGAATTTCATATTCTTTTTTGAATTTCAGCCTTCATCTTTTTCTTCTTTACGTGTTTGTCATTAAGACACTTCAACAACGGAGTAAGAACGTGTAGGGTAGAAACAGTGTAATGGACTTCTTTATCAACCCATTTGTTAATTTTATTTACCCCAACACATATAACCCCATTACCTTCCAACACATTTGGCTCGTCATTGTTATGCTCAACGGCCACACCCACCACTTTCACCACTTTTGCGTCATCTTGTTTACCATCCACTAACACCTTCATTTCCACCTTACTAGCTTGATCTCGTGCATCATTATCAGAGGTTATTTCTACCTTTTTTACCGTATGGAGAATTGATTCCTCCAACACTTGATCCTGTATCGCTATGTTGAGGTCGTTGGGGTTGACGATGGTTGTGGTGGTCCGCTCGTTCTTAAAACGGGCCTCGGTCATACAGACTAAGGAGAAGGATTCTACTAAAGTGGTAGGCCTTGCCGTCAATAGTTGTATTTGTAACGCTGGTTTATGTTCGGAGATATAAAATGATTTAAGTAAAAACTCAGAAAATCTCGTTACTCGTTTTATAAGCATCTTAAACTCATTCTTGTATTCGGCCACCGTACCCATTTGCAAGAGCTTAGATAGTGTGTCTTCCACGAAGCGTGCTTTCGTTGCACGGGCTAATGAAAAAGCTTCGCCTAAAGTTGTGGGGTGTAGATGTATCAAATCACTTATCAACTAATCAAGAAAGAAAGTTTAGAGAGAGAAAGTGGGTTGTATCACTTAGAGAGAGAAAGGAAAGGAAAATGTATTATGATGTGAATAACCAAATGAACAACAAACTCTATCCAAGGCATGGAGAGGGGTATATATACCTCACTATGGCCGGTCAACATAAGGATGACTTATGTTGACCCGGTTAGCTTGGTAAGTTTCCAAATATTATGCTACGAGCTATACTATTATAATTTTGGAAGTGACCGAGTATTTTCTCGATTCCTAACAATCTCTCCATAAAGGAGGTCACTCCAATTTACAAAAACTTAAGCTCTACATTCTATGAATGTCTTCTATCTTTAGCTCGTAGTCTAGTTATCTTGATCTTTATCTTGTGAATCTTAGTGTAGTAAACTTTAGACTTTTAGGCTTTAGCTTGTATCTTTATCTTGCCTTGTATATGATCTTTGAGCTTCTTGAGATCATCAACCAAGCATAAAATCTTTTTGCCATCTTGTAATATTTGTCATCTTGTGATCTTGTGACTTCTAGACCAACATGCTCATACTATTCTTGATGTTAAAA
>BQNB010113205.1:9505-21988 GCA_026074375.1 Tanacetum coccineum
AGACTCAAGGGCTTGAATACTTATAGTAGTTTTCGGCTTATAAGCTTATAAGCTGTATAAGCTTATTTCGGGGCTTATTTCTTAAGCAATTTTTAGCTTTTTATTTTTCGTAGGATTTCTATAGTGTAAAGTATTTTTAGAAAAAAATTCAGAATTTTTCGAAATAGTTTAGTATTTTTTACAATTTAATTTAGTTAAAACTTTTAAAAATTCATAAAAAATACAAAAATTATCAAAAAAATATTTTGCTTTTTTAGAAAATTTTCTTTTGTCATATAGTTTGTAGGAAAAATACAAAAATTTTCGTAGGGTCATTTTTACAACTTTTCCTTTTTTAAAGAACGGTCCGGGTGCGGTTTTTTGTCTTGACTCGTTTTTGGGTCAAACGAACTCCGTTTTCGGTCTAGTCTTTTTCATTCTTCGTTATTTGTCCCGTAGAGTAGTTTAGAAGTGAAAATTTCTTCGTAGGGTTATTTTTAAAGATTTTAGGTTTTTCCCCCTTTGTTCGGGATTCGTGCTCCCGTTTTTCAGCTTAATTTAGTAATTTTTAGGATTTTCTTAAACGTTTTAGTTTGTTATTATCTAATTTGACTTTTTCAATCTCTCAAATCAATTCCTTCCTTCAAACTCAAATCTTCGACTGTATCGATTAGAATCTTCCATTCCACCTCGTTGGGAGATTTACACCCTATGGGATACCTCTATACTACTTCTCGTATCATGATCTTTGTTGATTTTTAGACTTATATATATTTTATATTTTATTATATATTATATATATGGTGTAAATTTCTTCAATCAAATAACATCATACTATTAAGGGGAAAAACACATACTAGATATACTACTAAACACTTAAGCCCTAACATGCATCTACGTGAAGGACTCCTAGGTTATAGTCTAGGCTCAACCACCTACTTCTCTATAACCTGGCTCTGATACCAATCTGTCACACCCCGCCAAGGCGGAAGCACGAGATGTAACTTCATGGATATCATTACAACACAATGGCGTCTACTATAGAGATACTAAAAGGACAAGAAAATAATCACAGGGGACACTATGTGTCATAACAATAACCACAACACAAGATAAAGGATCATGCCATTTAATAAGTAATGTCCATACACGCAAATGCATAAACCACATAAAAGTAAATCAATCCCAGACTTAAATTATCCAACAGAACATAAGTCTAAATAAAAATAAGAAGAACTCCACAAGCCAATCCTAAAGTCTCTCTAGCCACTTCTCCTAGCATCATTAGTCTCAAACTGAATACCTGAAAATGATGCTCAAAAACGTCAACATAAATGGCTGGAGAGTCATAGGTTTAAGACACGATATAAAACCAATTAAAATCATTACTGTGAAAAATGAAAACACTGCATGACAATAAATGAACCACCATATAAGCTATCATGCAAAACAAATCAATTCCAATCCAAAACAATAACCTTTCACAATAGGTAGCGAACGATTTTGAGATGTTCTCGACACATCTGAGAACAAGCGTCCCAAGGTTTGTATGCCGCAGCGCAGTGGGGGACGAGGCCATGGAGTGCAGTGGGGAGGAGTGGGTGGGCGGGTGGGGGGACCGTGACACGATCCCACTTCCGAATGATGAGTCACTAAGAAGCCATAAAGCATACCGAGTGAAGAACCCACGTAGCAGAGATGTGATGATCACTCCTTGTGGCAAGGCCCGACAGTGGTCATGGGCAGTCTATGAGGGGGGGGGGGGGGGGGGGGGGGGGGGGGCAGGGCGAGGGGGGGGGATGGTAAACATCGAGTTAGCACTCGTAGCGGCATTATTACAGAGCCATATAAAGTCCATGCATCACTTGAATACATTATCACAGTAATCAAAACATTTTCATACTAGCTCATTCCATCCCAAGTTTAAAATAATAAAATCGGGACCTATGAAACTCACCCTGATCGGAGCAACTATAAGTAACACAAACTCCTTCCATACAAAACTATACACAAAAAAAGCTCATGTTAACCATCGTAAGCTAAACGCTTAATCCAATATAATAACCCTAATGATGGACTAATATCATCTATACTGTATTAAAACTTCCTCTAGCCACATTTATATCTTTTATTTTACTTTTACTTTTAATTTTAAACACTTACAACTTTGTTTTTTGTTTTATTTAAGTTTGTGTATGGAATGCACGACACCAAACCCATACCAAAACGTAACCATAATTGGTACACAAAAAATTCACAACATGACCCCACAGTGTATATTAAGTCCCTCGAATCCCATGAATTCCATTCAATGCATAAGTATACCTTTGAAAATCAAACTTACAAACTGGTCACTTTCGGATCTGATTGCACACTAAAACGTTTCGACTTCAAAACCCAACTTAAAATTAATTTTAGCCTTAGCCCTTTTAGGGTTTCTTAATAGACATATGAAAGTTACTTTCTGTAAAAGGGATTAATTTAAAACACTTCTTAAGTAGGGTTTTCACCTCACTTAAGTTGACTCAAAATTCGTCTGAAAACACAGTTTTGACAACGAATCTTGTAACCATTATTTAATTGACTTCCCGACCTCAAAAACTGTTGAGGCCGGATTTTTTGAAAAGAAGATTCAAAAAGCTACAGTTTAAAAAAAAGAATCATGTCGTTTGCATTCCCCATCATGGAGAAAAACGTCAATCAATCTGACCTAAATTCTGCTCATCAATATAACATCAATCCATGCAAACCCTAACCTAAAATTGCATGGATTCCTCCCTAATTCAAATCTAATCAACATATTAACATTAATTACATAATAAATCTGTATTTTTATTAAACCTAAATCCATCATAATTAAGCTATAAGAATTAGGAGATTTAAAGAGGTTTAATGTATCTACCTTTGATTACAAGCACCTAAACAACACTCTTGATTGATCTTGGACCTAGCTCTTGAAAATGATCTTCCTAGGGTTTTGAGATGTATATGGTTCGGCACACAAGAGAAGGAAGGAAAAAGAATGACTAAAAATTTGGGTTTAGGGTTTTTATTAGTCTACAAATCCTAATCATACTCAAAAACTTTTTTTTTCTTTTACATCCAAAACCGGACGCACCCTTTATGTATCTATTTTTTATATATATATATTTTTTATTTTATTAATTAGCTAATTTACTATATTACCTTAAGTTTTTACAAAAGTCTAAGCTAATTTGACTATACCTTTTTGCTAAAACGCAAAATACTACACTTTCTAAAAATACCATATCATTTCCATTCTCACTTACTATAAATGGAAAGTTTAACACAAACTCCCATATTTCAACCATATCTTTCTATCTCATATCACACATATTTAATAAACGCCAAAACCCTCAAAACCAAGGATCGACGTAGCAAAGCTTGCAATACGCGACCTATTTTCCAACATTCCACACTCAAATCAAAATACTCCACATAACTTCATACACATGCCCATAAAAAGGATGACCATAAAATCCTAAGATGATCCCCTGCATGCATAATTACTTCACATAACAAGCAAAACGATCACATAGCACGCAAAACACATAAAAATAAGCACAAAAGCTAAAATCTAAGGCATAAGCTAACCTGCTCAACCTCAGTTGTCACATTAATAGAGTCTAAACCCTAAACTCTTATTGTATGTATATCTATCTCATGGATTTTACGCTTGGTGTAGTTGTCTTTGTCTTTGATTACAGGTTATATTTGATGAGAAAAAGCTTGGAAGTTCTTAAGAAGTTTTATTAGATGATTCTTAGAGGACAGTTTAACCTGTTATCACATGTTTCTTCTCCATTATTGAGCAAACCAGGGGAGTACTAGTTTCTTTTACTTGTTTTCTTATCCCTTTATTCGTTTTTATGAGTACTTCTATAGAACATTAAAGATAATGTTCAACTTAAGTGTAAGGGGGAAATAAGCCTTAGAAACTATTCTTTCATTTGCCATTTGCTTTGTCCTCAAAATGATGGGTAATATATCGAAACATAGCATAAAAAGTGATTTTAACCAAAATTTAAATTTTTTTATGACACATACCGACGAAAAATAAGTATTAATAGCGTCTCATAGATAGGAATTTATATGACTAGCACAAAACCCTCAGAATTCTACCCTAAAAATGTGAGGTTCGCCCTTAGATCTATAGGAATTTGGGTATCCACTATTGATACCCAAGATAGTTTATACCTTTAGCTTTCTCGAGTTAAGGAGTGAGCAGTCATATGTGTCTATTCTGTCGTTACGGATGTGTACGTGTGGTCTTTGTCGCCTTTTCTGGAGCATTGAGATCGGTATTAAATTACATGAGTGTACCGATAGTATATTAAATTCTAGAACTTGTTTATGTGATGCATCCCGAGACCGCATAGTGAGTATTAGGATTTGCTAGATAAGAGGCACTAGGATTAACCCATGTTTTAAAAGTGTAATTGTTATGATGGTCACACCGATCATATAACTATCCCACACCCTTGCCATGCACTCATCTTTAGTGCAGGATACCCCTAGTACAACCCTCCGAGCCTATCCTTTTTCACGGTTCTCATAATTTTCTGGTTAAGCCGGACTATTAATGAAGAGCATTGTCACCCTTAAACCAATCGTTACACCCAAATCACCTTAGCCTACCTTGTTTGTACTCATTTTTAGTACATTATTGTTTTAACCCAAGTTAATTATTGAGTACACGGTTGCTAATTCCTTATCCTTGTAAATACTGTTTTGGGACGATTGGGATTCATGGTAGTATTTATTTTGCGGAAGAGTGGGAAAGAAAAGTCAAGTCAATGCTGATGGAAGATGCCTATTTCGAGCAATAGCTCATATGGTTTGCTTGAGAAATGGGGAAAAAGCTCCTGATGAGAATCGTCAAAAAGAACTTGCTGATGAACTCAGAGTTCAAGTAAATTGTTTATGACTTGATTGTTTTTGTATAAAGTTAAGCGTCATATATCGGCGTTATTGAACCTAACATGCTCAAATGCGCGTGCAGGTTGTTGATGAGCTCATGAAGAGGCGGAAAGAGACTGAATGGTAAGTTTCAAAAGATAATTTTTTTTATTCTTGTTTCAACTGAAAACAATCCAAGTATGCAATTTTGATATCGATTAGGTATGTTGAATCCTGACCATCAACAATTGTGAATAATTTTTGTGCTGTGTTTCACAAGGTTTATTGAAGGAGACTTTGATGCATATGTCAAAAGGATTCAAAAAACGTTTGTATGGGGTGGAGAACCCGAGTTGCTGATGGCTTCTCATGTTCATAAGTGAGTTTTCCACATCATATCTATCATGCACTGTGCATATATGTTCTGCTTTCTGTCTCTGTGTCCGTATGAGACCTCTTTAGGTGTACAACTTCATGTTGAAATTAGATCCTTAATTCACATTCAAAGACCCTCATGGACCTAGAGTTTAAGGTTCATCCTCCTTAGACAAGTCTTATTTTTCCTTTCATAGTGGATCCCATTTAACAGCCGAGAGGACAAAATAGAGAGATTTTCCTGCTATGAATGTTAGTTGATTCGTAAAGAGTTGAGAATGCATTGCCATAAACTACCTAACTCTTATACTTGACAACTTCGGTCTTCCGTCTTGCTGCATTTTTTCTGTAACCATGGTATGCGTGGAATGGTCCGTATGAAATATCCTACTAAATAATTTGCACAATTAATCTCGTGGCTATGGTTGTGTTGACAGGACTACAATTTCAGTGTACATGTCTGAGAAGGATTCCAACAATTTGTCAAAGATTGCAACTTACGGTGAAGAGTATGAACAATCTGAAAATAGCTCAATTAAAGTTCTGTTTCATGGCTATGGTCATTATGACATATTGGAAGACGTATTATAGAAAAAGTGCAACAAGTAACGAGCAGATAGAAGTTGCGTGCTCCATACCGGTACTAATAGGTTCGTAAGCTCCATCTTTGCTTACATAACGTGTCTATTCTCTATACAAGATCAAGCAACTGAACTTTTATGTCCCTTTTCGGGTTCATATTATGATCGTTAGCATCATTTTCGCACACCATTATTGGTGTCATTACAAGCGGCCCAAGTACGAAACAACCCTCATCATTGACGTAGCTTTGTGTAAATATGGTCTCTGTAGCCTATAGGGTTGTCTATGTATTTAACTTGCACATGGGCCTGTAAGTTTGGAAGTGCAAATAAAATAAAATTATGAATGATCTCTCATTCTCTCTTTTAAATAACTACGATTGTATTACGGTTTGACGTTATGAGGACTCGTCTTGTTTAAGCTCAGGCGGCGAATCGTGTTTGAGCTGTCAAACCTAAGGGCATCTCCAAGCTTGTCAACTAAACCAACATTTAAGATTTTAGTTTAGAATTGTAGTTGTATAAAGTACAAATGAACTATTCTACTTCTCTAGTTTTAGCAAATTTTTTTGTACATATGTAGTCTGTTCGGTTTGGGTCATGTTATAACCCGGAAACTGGGCTCATAGATGCTACTCGTTAATTGATTATCGATCAGTACTTATTTGTCAAACAAGGACCAGAGATGATAGCCAGATGCAATAAGACTACCAATACTTGTGAGTGTTTTATTGTGAATAATTCACAAGGAAACATTCCGAACCATTGTGAATCTCCGAAAAAAGAGGATTTGATTTGTGATGATGAAAAAGGACTTCGTCTCTTCGAAAAGGTAGGTTTGCCATAAACAATGGCATGAACTTGTATAGAAGGATCTCTATAGGTTTTATGCTTTTGCAAATTGGAGTCTCCTAATCTAAATGATACCCAGACTCCACATTACTTGATGAAATTTAGCCATATATAAGATTTTGTTTAGTATACGTAAAAGATGTGGTTGTTGGACTGGACTTCAACCCAAACTCATCCCCACAAAGTGCAAATCTTTACCTGAAGCAACTTGCTAGGTAAAGTAATGGGTTAATAAGTACCAAGCCAGATTACTCGCGCGTTGCTGCGGACGTTAATTTTTCGCGTGTCGTTGCGGTGCACTAATTTTTATTTATTTTGTTCGGGTCTATTTTTTCGGTCTCATGTTTAATAGTTTGTTTTTTTTCTTATATGGGCATATGTGTTGGGCCTCGTGTGTTGGGTCTCATGTTTAAAAGTTTCTTTTTTTAGCTATACGGGGTTTTTTTAATATAATTTTATGGGATTATGTGTGTTTTAAATGACAATCACGTGTTACTGCAGGACATTTTTTTTCTTATTGTATTTTGTGCGGGTTTATTTTTTCGGTCTTATGTTTAATAGTGCGGGTTTATTTTTTCAGTATCATGTTTAATAGTTTTTTTTTTCGTTATATGACTTTATTGCCCGCGCGTTATTGCGGAGCGTTAATTTTTTTTTTAATTTTTTTTCCGAATTTTTTTTTCGGTCTCATGTTTAATAGTTTGTTGTTTTTTTTATATGGGCTTATGTGTTGGACCTTATGTTTAAAGCTATTAGATATCGAAAATGTTTATGCGAGTATTTTTTTTATCTGAATAAATAAGTAATTTTGTAACAATTTTTTTTATATTTTTGTGTCAACAATTTAAAAAAGAAGGGCCGGCTCAAAGTTGAGGCCCAAAAAACTGAGTCAAAGTGGGAGCCCTATATCACGTCACTGTAGCTACAGTCCTTTAAGGTGAATAGTAACCGACATCTCTAACGATATATAGTATAATACTTCATCCATATTCACAAAGTCAATATTCAAAGTTATGGCAAAGTTGGTTCAAACAGTTACGCCTTGGTGCTAAGTCTAAAGAAGTGTTAGAAGGTGTTTTTTACGTCTTTTGGTGGAGTTTATGGAATTTTAGGAATCACCTCTTTTTTGCGGATTCTAATCCTCGTAAAGATGCTATTTTCGATGAGTTTGTCTTACGGTCGTTTAATTGGTGTTTAGCTAGAGGTAATAGAACTTTGAATTGGGTTAGTTGGTTTCAACACCCTCATTTGATTTCTATGTAATTTTCTAGCTCCTTGCTAGTGGTTTTTAATAAAGTTGCCGTTCAAAAAAAAAAAAAATTCAAAGTTATGGGTTGTCATATAAGGCTACATGGAGTGGTTGCATATCACTCACTGGACACGTCAGCGCCACATCAACTTTTTCTCTCTAACTTTACCACTCACCAAACACACTTAATAACAACTCACCTTACTCACCCCACTCACCTTACACATTATTTTTTTTATTTAATTACATTCATTCATAAATAAAAAACGTATATTAACGTAAACGTAAACGTACAAAATTAATAAAAACATAAACTAAATTGATAAAAACTTTTATTCAGAATTTAAAAACATTATATAATAATAAAAACATTACGTTAAAAATTACATTTAACCACTGCCGCTTCCACTTCAGGAACCGTATCTCTGCGGAAAACCTTAACCACGTTTCTCTTTGTAGTGTTAAGGTAATGCATTGATGGTTTAGGAGAAAAAACTGAAACATTAGCAAGTATCAAAGCAGCTCCTACATTAATATCCTTTCCATAACCACCCTCACCAATGACTTTGTGATGTATTGTTCCAGGTATTGTACCTGAGAGATCTTTCATAGCCGTAGGACCGGGTATTATCCTAACTGGATTTTGGGTTAATCGGAGATCAGAATCATCTATATCAAGACTGAGTTCCCATTGATCATCTTGGATATTGAGATCGGAATCCATTTGAGAGAGAGTTGGATAAGAAGTTGTGTGAGAAAATAAATGATGGGAAAGAGATATTTATAAGGGGAAAGTAGTCGTTGGGAATAGTAGCCGTTAGATTTAAATTTTAAAAATATAAATACTGAAGGATATCTAACAATACTTAATTTAAATTAACAATACGGAATTTAAAACATTACATTTAAAAGTAGCCGTTGAAATTTAAACATTACATTTAAAACAACTAAATTAAAATGGTTCCTAGATTAATAACCTGACTCGTATTCTGAATCATATTTCACCCCAAATTCCAAGTAATATTCCTCATCATCAGCTTGTTTTTGCCTAATTTTCTCCTCCCGTTTTTTCGTCCCTTGCTTCTTCTAATGTTTCTCTTAAGGCTTCTTCATCTAGATGTAGTTGATGTAGCTCTTTCTCAGTAAGATATACATCACATATCTCACGGGTTTGGGACGAGGAACCACCTATATGGGTTTGTGAGCCGTAGTTGTATTTTTCCCGTAGCCAAACTATTTTAGCATTCATTTGTTTTTCTATTTTTGCCGCCTTTCGAAACAAAGAATTTAGCATCTCGTAATCTTTATTAGATCCTTCTTTCAAAAAAGTGTCAATAAAAGCGTGAGTCGCTTGTGGAATGTCATTGCATTTCTCGTATGCTGTCCGCAGATTATCTTTAACTCCGCATGCATTATCATATTTGACGGCTAAGTTCATAATTACTAGCTGACGAGCTTTGTCCTCCTCAATTTGTTTGTCAACCATAGCTTTGATTTCATCATAGCTATGTGAAACCGAACACGCCATTAAAAATACAATACGGAATGTGAGTTTTATTTAAAAATAAGAGAGTTGTGTATAAAAATGAGTGAAGTAGTGGGTATTTATAAGTAAAAAGGGGGTTTTAAAATTTTGTTTTGTTGATAAAAATAATGCCTAAAAACGTTATTAATATATTTCGACCTCTCTACGTTTTGATAATCACAAAATGTAAAAACGCTCAATGTAAAATTAAATCGTAAACAAGTAATTAGTAGTAAATTTTTATTTTGAAAATTTAATCACTTAAAAGTATGAATAAATAAGTGTTTTATGCATTTTATGATCAAAGGAATTTTTATTCAACCTCACATTTTTCATAAAAATGTCACAAACATTTTTATAACTTTTATAAAACATTTTTAGATTTAAAAGAAATGTTTTATTCAAAATAAATATTTTGAATTTAAATTTTCTACCTAAAAACGGCTAAAAATGTTCCAGAAAAGACAAAAAATGGAGTGTCTGGCCTGGGCGGCCCCCTTAACTATAAGGGCGGCCCCCTTAATTATTAAGGGGACCGACACCCTCATTAAGGGGACTGCCCAGACAAAAAAGCAACTCAGTTTGCCTATAAATACTAGACTATTCCTCACTGATTTTCTCACCTTTTGCACACACTTTCTTTCTGTTCTAAATCAGTTTATACTCTCCTACAATCCTTTGATCATTTAATCATAAAGCTTTGTTTCCAAGTGCTCCAAGATTAATTCCTCAAGTGCAAGAGAAGAATACTTCTTATCATCAAGTCAAGAAGTGTTATAGTTTAATTGGTATTGTTGTGAAGTTGTGTTAGATCTTGTAAATCATTTGTGTATATTGTGAAGGTGTGTATTGTAGTTGTGTATAATAGTTAGATTGTAGTGATCATTGTAAGTATAGTTAGATCGGGGTGATCTTTATAAGTAGTGTTAGATTGGTGTGATCGTAGTAGTGTCTAGGCATAGTGAAGTTGTGAAGCGTAGTGAAGTTGTGAAGCCAAGTGAAGTAGTGAAGCGAAGTGAAGTAGTGAAGCGTAGAGAAGTCATGAAGTGAAGCAAAGTTGTGAGTTGTTATAAAGTAGTGTGATTAGCATACAAGAGTTGTAATAGATTGGTTCTAGCTAGGATTAGAACTCGACATTTCACTTAGTGTCGGAAATTGGTGTAAGCAAAGTTGCGTACGGTTTTCTCCGCCTAAAGGAAGTTTGTTGACATAGTGAAGAGAACTCTCAAGTTTGGTGCTCGGGGAGTAGAGTAGGGTGAAGAGATGCTTCGTTATCGAACCACTATAAATCCTTGTGTTGTGGTTTGATCTTTCTAACTCTTATCTTTTGTCTTTCATATTTACTTGTCATTTACTTACTTACTTGTATTGTTCATATTGTGCACATATTGGGATCACATAAAGTCGAATCTAAGTTTTTATAAACAAACATAACATTAATTTAAAAAGCGGTAAACTATTCAACCCCCTTCTAGTTTTCCACAATTGGTATCAGAGCCACGTCAAACAAGATTTTTAAAATAAACTGTATTTTAAAACTTGAATCGATCTATGGAATCAGAAAAATATTTAGAAGGGCAATCTATGTAAAGACCACCACTATTTGAAAGTGATGGATTATTTATTGGAAAATAGATTCGAAACTTATGTGAAATCAAAAGATCTAGATCTTTGGCATGTTATTACCCATGGTGATTTTCTTTCTATTCAAAACAATCCCGAAACTAAAAAGGATGAAATAGTATGTTGATCCCAATGAACAGATCTTCTTAGCCTGTTAAAGCTTAGTTAACCTGGATAAATCCAAACTAACTATAAGAGAAACTATGACTGTGAATACTACAAGTTATGCGGAATCTAACTTGCAATACTAAGAAGAACAATTGTTAGGAACACGAAAGTGTCGGTCGCTTTTATAGATAACAGTCGTTAGCTCGTTAAGTAATTTTTGGAAACTTACATAGTTAGTTAGCTAAAGGCCCATGAATAAACCCATGCAAGCCCAAGCCCACCATCCATTGTAAGTATATAAACACCTCTCCATGCCTTGGAGAGGTGGTTGGTTGTTCATTTTACACACATGACATAAAGTTCTCTTATGTTTACTTTCTCTCTCTAAGTGTTCATCCAACCCACTCTCTCTCTACCCTCACATCTAGTATGTTATTTGATTAGTCTTCAATTGGTATCAAGAGCCATGGAGTGGCGTGCTTAGATTTTGTGTTTATTTTTTTGGTTCGTGAGTTTTTCTTCCAAAAAACGCATCATTTTTTATTTTTTCTTGTTTTTCTAAGCTTAAATTACACACTAAAAGATCATCTACATAGGTAGCTTTGATCTAGTATCTTTGGATATAGGTGTGTGTGCTTAGATTCATAGAAAAATCTCTTAGTTTTGTGTCTTTTGTGTTCATTAGCTTTATAAAGGTCAAAATCTTGATTTTAAATTTTTTGGCTTAAAAACCTTAAAGTTGTCATTTTTTTTGTCCCTATAGGGTTATCAACACTTTTGGTACAAAAATTTTTGGAAAACAATCGTCAAAAACGTGTCTTTTTGAGTTTTCAAAAAGTGGGTTTTCGTGCAAACCGAACTAGTCATCTCAGTTGGAACCGAACTAGTCATCTCCAGTGCAAACCGATCTAGTCATCTCAGTGGAAACCGAACTAGTCACTTTCAGTTGAAACCGATCTAGTCACTTTCAGTTGAAACCGATCTAGTAAATTTCAGTTGAAACCGATCTAGTCACTTTCAGTTGAAACCGATCTAGTCACTTTCAGTTGAAACCGATCTAGTCACTTTCAGTTGAAACCGATCTAGTCATCTCAGTTGAAACCGAACTAGTCATCTCAGTTGAAACCGAACTAGTCACTTCTAGTGCAAACCGATCTAGTCATCTCAGTTGGAACCGAACTAGTCACTTTCTTTGAGAACCGAACTACTCACTTTCTTTGAGAACCGAACTAGTCACTTTCTTTGAGAATCGAACTAGTTAATTTCAGTGT
>BQNB010113206.1:0-7500 GCA_026074375.1 Tanacetum coccineum
CTATCAAAGTCTAGAAAGCTTTGTTGAGAGGAAGAATAAGAGATATTGACTACAGGCTGATCAACAGAACAACGTGACGACATCCTCGTTACAATAAAAAGGTCAAATTTATCTCTTATTGTGAAAAACATATCTTGTACATTAGTAAATAGTAATTGATATCCCTCAACGATTAAGGGGGAGCAGTTATATGTTTCATACACGTCTTGTGAGTTAAGGACATACTTTTCTTCCAAATTTTATAACATATTTAAATCAATTGATAAGGGTTTAAAATTTTTGATAAGGGGAGAAAATGTGATTAAAATATGTGTATAATAAAGAATGGTGATTATGAGGACTCATATACTCCGCCCAAACGTGCTAAACAATTTCGGATACCGAAGCACATTTTGAGGGGGAGCGTTTCTGAAAAATGCCAAAAACAATCGAGGTACTAAACGCTTTGATATTTATATCATAAGTGCCTTAATTGATTTTTCAATTGGTTTTATGGAAAGGAGAACTGTACCAAAAGACCGACCATGCATTTTACTTAATTGGAGTTATAAGGTTGGTAAGGTTAGGTACTATTCCTAATGATCCAGCCATAACTGGAGGGATCTACCCAGGGACAATCCACTAGTTAGTGTAGAAGTCCTTAGGTATGACATGGAAAAGGAGTAAAAGTGAGAATAAGGGAAAAGTGCCGACTGAGATGGAGCTAGTACTGGAATAAACCCAACAAGGTTCTAGTCATGAAGTCTCGGTAAGCACTGAAGGGGTTGAAGAATTAAAAAGAATTGTAAAGATAAAGGGTGTAAAGAAAGAAGCCCTTCATTCACTTAGGCAGAAACCGGGTCAATTCATATGCTGCCAGAATCACTAAGATGATTGCTAACATTGAAGATCGACATCATGGACCCAGTGATGCAATGCACAACCCTCCCTAGCCACTCAGAATCTTTCAAAAGATTTCTGTTTCATTTCTCACAGAGACTAAACACGTTATCTATTGACTTTCTCACTCCGAGTTAGTTGATATTGAATAGGTGGCAGTCTGCTCCAGCCTCCAATTACTAAAACCAAAACGCACTATTGAGTCTAGAGCCAAGAGATCATCAATTAATCTCGTTAGGACACATATCCAATTCTATTGTGTAACACCCCCAAATTGGGTCGCAGCGGAATAAGGGTCCGAGGCGTGTTACTTCAAGATCAATAGCACAAGATATATAAGAACGACACAAAAAGTCGTTTAAAATGATACATTGGATTTAATTGAAAGACTTAATACAAAAGCATATAGCTTTACTTGTTCATTGTTGAATATTACAAAAGTTGACAATACATTTCCCAAAATATGATGCACCTAAATCTTTAAGCGTGCAATCCAAAATATGACCCAATGCATCCTTGGCATCCCATGCCTATTGATCTCCTGAAAACATTGCTTAAAAACGTCAACAAAATTGTTGGTGAATTCATAGGTTTGATAAATCATAATATGCAGGACCGCAAGACTTTTTAGTGATAATGCAACACATGCAGATCTCACAAAACTAGATTACATTTACACTAAGCTCATGACACTGAAGCTCGACGATCTTTCTTCAATTAAAACTATATATTATAATTTTCTGCCCGATTAGATGTTCAACCCGAAAACATCCTAAATTCGACATGCTATAACGTTCGTTCCCGGTGATAGCTAATCACCCGAACAGGGAGGTCGTTTCCCGAATAGATCTATTAAATAACATTCGCGCTCACATAATGTAATTCCCAACTACATCTATGCAATTGACAGTTCATGATAAAGGGGCTCAACTTGGGTTATCGCTACTTAGGCAACATGTAATCAATACTTGCGTCCAATTTATAAATAAAGCATGTTTTCCACCCCATAATTTATATAATCATTGAAATCGTAAAAATGTGGGGCTATGAACTCACCTTGAGTTCTGATAAACAATTTCGCAGATGATCGTCCACGAAAAAGAACGAGATGCAAACCTAAATTATCATAGTCGTATAAGTACAATGTACTATGAATATCAATCTTATAGTTTGTTACTGTCGTACTATCGTTCGGGCTATCATAATTAAAGAGGTCATGACATGACGTTCGAGGAGTTAGGACACTTTAAATCGTAAATCCAACAACTCGTCGAAACGCCATCCGAAGAGGCCTCATTATGAAACTCCCTAGTAATATAGTACTTTGATAACCACATAATATTCTATGTAGCTCATCAACCCACAAATGGGTTTTTAGTAAAATTTGCGTTTAATAAGGTAAAAACGTTTATAATTAACCAGTTAGTAGAAAACTGCGAAACTTTCGCGTTTTTAAACCCGATTCTCGCGTTTCTTATGTCCATCTTTTCGTATTAAGACGAGTTATCATAAATTGACATTTTTGAATTTCGGACCTACTGGTGAACAGTAACTTTTACTGTTCACATCAGACGTGAGTTTTATAAAAATCGTATTCGTCGTCGTAAAACCCGTAAATGTCGTATTTTATTCGTTATAGCTCCGTTTTTAATGATTCTTTCGAGGACGTTCTCGTATTTGAAAGTTCTATATTTTTAGGAGGTTTACAAAAATATAACTTTCTGTCATGAATAGTAACTTTTATAAAAATAGTTTTATAAAAGTATTAATTGTCGTAAACTCGCGAAATTCATAACTCGTTCGTTATTAATTGAAAAATTACGATTCTTATCATTTTGGAATCCTAAAAATATGTGTTATTTGTTAAAAATATCAATACTTGCTGTTTAAAATTTTTATAAAAATGTTTTTATAAAAATTCATTTACGACTTCGTTTATTAACGTATAACTCGTTTTTAACATAACTTTTTCGTTATTAATCCGTTTAACAAGTTTCTTACTTTTTCGGAATCGTCGTGAATTGTATTATCTTATAAAAATATAAAATGGGTATGTTAAAATTCGAATTTTGGACAGCAAGTTAGGTTGAGTTTGTTAAGTCCATTTTTAACCTTTTCTTTATACTTTACCACTTTTGTATTTTACCACAAGTCTTATATATCATATATGTTATATATCATATATATATTGGAGTCCATGTGTCCATAATAGTCCTCATATGTCCAAATTTACCAAGTCCATATTACACTTTTAACCCTTAACTTTCATAATTAACCTTTTTATCGCAAGTTTATACTTAGTCACTTTTACATATAAACCATAAGTGTACAAGTGTATTTCTTCCAACATAACTTTATTTTAGTGTTCTAATAACATGATTAAAAGTCCATAATTAATATTAATAAGTCATTTGCCTTTCTTTTACTTGTAACATATTATATGAAATTTGTAAACCCTAATTAATACATAATCATTTTCATACTTAACCAAGAGTGTAAATAACTTGTGTGACCATTTTAACATGATATCATTAATATCATAAGATATATAAAAGTGTACATTATGATGAAAATAAATAAAAACTTCTTTTTACATGTTAATAATCCTAAATGGTGATTTAAGCTAAATAGAATAATCATATGCATAAAAATGAAAATTATGAGAACATAAAGAGTTCAAGTAAACCTTATGAGGTATGATGATGATGAGAAACAAATGCTAAACCCGTGTTTAGACTAGAAACCAAAGCTTGCACTTAAGAAAACCCTTATTTTCTTAAGAAAACCCTAATCTTGCTTTTCTTGATTAATACTTGAAAAAGGTTAGCCAATGCTTGGGATCACCTTAGAATATCTTGGGATAGATGTATATAGAAGTGTATGGGTTGTATAAAAATTGATATAGGTTTGTGTAGGGGGGGTTGATGCCGTGAGCAATAGAGAGCAAAAAGGGAGGTTTTGTTTGATTTTCTAGTTAAGTGTTTATGTATATGAGTTATCTCTTATGAAATGCATGTATATAAGAAGTATTTCTAGTCAAAGGATAGGTCTTAGGGGTTTCTTGTCAAGTCTTATTGTCAAAGGAAGCAAGGTATGGCTAGGTATTAATGAGAAGTGATGTACATTGTCCTAGTTGCAAGATTTCTTTCATTTTTATTGTATATAACTCTTTAATTTCGGCCAAATAGAGACATACATGATATATTTTTTGTAAAAATTTGAGTATTGGGGTATAAGATTGGTATTGTGAAGCGTAGAAAAGTTTTTGTGGTTCCGGGAGTGCCTAAAACGCAATTTTATAATCGCAAAACGTATACACTTTACGTTTCCGATAAAAATAAAATGAACAAAGTAAATAATTATCCCTCAAAATAATTACTTAACCCTTGTTTTAAAGTAAACATTTAATGTCTATGCCCGTTTAACATTGAACGTTATTTTTAGCTTACGTAGCCTTACGCGATTTAGCTTACATAATGATTTCAATCAAATGCTTATCAAAATACAAAAGTTTATGGTGGATTATTCGATCTCGTATGACTTGAAAATACAGGGTGGTTATATCTTATCTCTAGCATACACATAATATATATATATAAAAGGGATAAGTCCCCAATATGGAAAACAAAGACCAGAGGTCAAGTGGACATGGGGGGGCAATATGAGTGAAAATAGGGGTGACTATGGTCAAAACCACCTATCATAGAGTTAGATCCTTTATAAACCTCTTTCGATGTACATGGTCACCTTTATTTTCTTTGCACCCTAATTTTATGTTTATCCATGAAAATGAGGATGGAAATGACTAGTTATATATCTTGGATAATAAAAGTAATACTTGCATTTTTATGAATGTATAAGTTGTAGTTTCTCTTATTAAGTGTAAGACTTGTAATTTAAATGTCTTGGTTTGCTTCCTATATATATGGGATGTCACACACACATATAAATAATAATAGATATATATAAAATATAATATATATATAAATTATATATAATATATATATATATAAAAATATATATAGAAAAAATATAATATATATAAATATATATATATATAACCATGGTTTTATAGTTTTTATAAATACTTTTGACATTGGATAAAAACATAGGTATTCGTTGAAGCGTAGATTAATTATGGGGGTTCCAGGTATGCCTAAACGTAATTTTATAGCAAAACGCAAACAATTTATGTAACCAATAAAGTAAATCAACAAAGTTAATAATTATCCTCAAAAGACTTACTTAAACACTTAATAGCTCGAATTAAACATTAACTATTTGATGCCCGTATACATTCAAAATCGATAATTTTTATTAGCTTAACGACTCGATTTAACTTTAACGATTAACGATTAAAAAGCAAACATGTAACAATACTAACAATACAAAGTGAATTTATTGACGTGGACGTCCATGGGGTGACGGACTAAAGACACGGTGGGTAAGAAACGCACGTGTGGTTGAGGGTATTGGTGAGTGCGGTATGTCTGGGGCGTCGGGTTAAGTATGAAGGTCCTTGTCCTCATCACGAGGATCACACTCTACACTGGAGCTGACGAGGGTTGATCTTATACAAGATATAGCGGATAGGTTAGCATGCGGACTACTTTATGCGAAGAAGGATGGTCTTGTAAGATGATTTCTTCCTGACTAATCTTGCGGTTCCCATGTAAACTCAGGACCTCTCCTAGAGTTCCATCGAACCTTAACAATTAGAATGCGGCTTCGCTTCAACCGTTTAACTTCACAGTCCATGATCTCTACCGGCTCCTTGACAAATTAAAGCTTGTCATCAAAATGTAGTCCATCCAACAAAACTGCTAATGGTTCGTCGGCATGGCACTTTTTCAAGTTGGATACATAAAATGTATTATGAACCTGGCTCAACTCTTCAGGAAGCTCAAGCTTGTATGCAACGGATCTAACCTTTTCCAAAACCTTAAATGGTCCAATGTACCTAGGGTTTAACTTCCCTCGTTTGCCAAAATGTACGACCCCTTTCCAAGGTGAAACTTTAAGCATAAATGTATCCCTAACTTAAAACTCCATTGGCTTATGCTTTAGATCCGCGTAACTCTTTTTTCGATCGCAAGCAACTTGCATTCTCTGCTTGATTTGAACAATCTTCTTAGTTGTTTCTTGCACTATTTTTGGACAAGTGAGTTGAACTTCTCCAACCTCGGCCCAACATACGGGTGAACGATACTTTCAATGGTAAAGTACTTCAAATGGTGCAACCTTAATACTAGCATGATAGCTATTGTTATATGAGAACTCAACTAATGGTAAATGGTTAACCTAACCCTTTCCAAAGTCGATTGCACAAGCACGCAACATATCCTCAAGAGTTTGAATAGTCCTCTCACTTTGCTTGTCTGTTTATGGATGGTACGCAGTACTCATATCCAGACTAGTACCCAAAGCATTCTGAAGTGACCTCCAAAAAATTTGATGCGAACCTAGGGTCACGATCACAAATAATCGAGAAAGGTATTCCATGCCTCATGACCACCTCCTTTAGGTACATTCTTGCATGTTTATCCATCAGATCAGTCTCTCTCATCGATACAAAGATTGCAGACTTAGTGAATCAGTCGACAATCACCCACATGGTGTCGTAACCTTGTGACAACTTAGGAAGCTTCATGACAAAATCCATAGTGATGTTGTCCCACTTCCATTAAGTTATATCAGGTTATACCAATAGTCCTTAAGTCCATTGAGTTTTTTGCCATTGACATTGTCACAATTCTAAACATTTGCTAACATAGTGCGATGTTTGCCTCATATTAGGCCACCAATATAGCTTTTTCATGTCTTGGTACATCTTTTTAGAACCTAGAGGATAGAAACTTTGACTTGAGGACCGTGCATGATTCATAACCTCAATCACCATAGCATGCAGCCAACTCCTGCCGTTAACATAGAGTTCCATCTTGCGCGGTTTTCCAACTTTTTGCCTTTTTTTAAAAAGCCCTTTTTTTACTTTTTTTTTTTAATTTCCCGGATTCCCCTTTAGAATTTTCAACCAACATTCTCCAACATCTTCTTTCTTAGATGTTCTTTTGGTTTCTGTGCTACATTTGAGCATCCAAAATTTATTGGGAAATCCAACACCTATAAGTCATGACTAAGGCTCAACCCTTAATTGGTGGCTCTCATTACTTCCTGCCTAGAATGCGTCGCGACAACATTTGCTTTCCTGTAATAACGAATCTTGCAATCATAATCACTAAGAAATTCTAATCAATGATGCTGCCTCATATTCTGCTCCTTTTGATTAAGAATGTGTTGTAGACTCTTGTGATCCGCGAACACCGTACACTTGGTTTCGTACAAATAGTATCTCCATAGTTTTAGAGAAAACACTACCGCTCTAAGTTCCAAATCATGATTCATATAGTTCTTCTCATGAATTTTCAGCTGCGTGATGCATAAGCAATCACCTCTCCTATGCATCAACATAGCGCCCAACTTTGATCGAGCCATCACAGATTATGATAAAATCTTTCGCTTCCTTAAGAAAACCAAAAATTGGGTGCACTACTCAACTTCTGCTTCAACATTAGAAACGTTTTTTTTCTTGTTTGTCACCCCACTCAAACTTGACCTTCTTCT
>BQNB010113206.1:17500-21987 GCA_026074375.1 Tanacetum coccineum
GCCCCAAACCCTTCTTCGAGGCATCGCATTATGCGATGAAACTGTCGCTTCCTTTCAGCAATGAGCAAGGATAGTTGCAGCTACACAACTTTTGCTTTAATAGTTGAAATGCTGCTTCTTGTTTTATTTTAACGCACCCACTCAAAAACTTGACCTTCTTCCGGGTGAATTTAGTCATTAGTTTGGCAATCCTTTAAAACCCTTCAATGAATCTCATAGTACTAGGCAAGACCCAAAATTGACGAATCTCCGTTGGTGACTGATTAGGAGATGTCCAATCCTAAAGGATTCAATCTTGGCTGGTCCAATGAATTCCTTCACATCGATCAACGTAACCGAGTACTGTACCTTGGGAATCCAAAATTCCACATTTTAGAAAATTGGCAAAATTAAACAACTCCTCCTTCTTAAGCAATTCTAAAATCAACTTAAGGTGTTCTTCATGTTCTTTCTTGTTTCTTTGAAATTACTTACACTCAGAATATCAGTCAATAAAAAGACAATCCACGAATTTATCCCATATGTTTGCATACCCGATTCATAAGGCCATGAATACGCAGGTGGCGTTTGTCAAACCAAACTGCATAACTTGAATTCGTAATGGCTCATAACGAGTTCTGAAGGCAGTCTTTACGGAATGTCTTAATTCTCGGACCCACATTGGTTATAACCTGACCTTAGGTCGATCTTTCGAGTAATAACTCGACCCTTGAAGTTGAACATATAATCATCAAGTTCTGGGAGTGGATAACGGTTTCTTCACACTGTCATTTGTTTAATTCCCGATATGTCCAAATGCACATCTGGAATGATCCGTCCTTCTTTCCGACAAACAATACCGGAGATCCCCGGGGGAGGAACTAGGTCTTATATAGGCCTTTGTCTGCACAACTCTTTTAGTGCTCCGAAAATTCTTTTCTTTCATTTCGGAAGGCGCCAAACGATAAGTGCCCGTGCTATAAGGTGCAGCAACTGGTAAACTAAATCATTTTTGTAAAACTCCACTTGTCGATCGGAGAAGACCGGCAAGTCTCAGGATATATCAGGAAAATCTCAACCTATTGGCACATCTTATAGCGCTTCTTCTCCGAATTTTCTTCAACCTCCTTTGCAAGTGACATGTGCCAAAAAAAAAAGATAGGAAATCCTGTTTGCAATTTACTTTCTGCAATTTATGCATGAATGATGTTTATTCGTATCACATTTCCTTGTTATACTGTCCATTACCGTTATGATGTTAAGTTACATTTCCACAGGGGAGCGAACAATCTCTCGTCACATACATTGACCAGCTTTGGAGTACTTTGAGTCAACCAAATCCATACAGAATAATAGCATCAAAATTAGGCATTAAGTTTATTGAATGGGTGATTTAGTAAAACGTTCTAAGGCGAGCAAATTCGAAATCGAATTGTCAAAAGGGCCGACAATAATACTCTTGGCTTCTCGGCTTAGGATTTGGTGTAAGATGATGCCAACTTTATAATAAGACGGAGTGAAGATCCGCTTAGTTGATATGGTTACTAATTCGATTTCCAAAAGTAAACGCGTTCTATGAATACACACATAAAACATGATATAAGTATAAAATTGTTTCCTTAACAAGAGGTTTTTAGAGTGACTACTCTCACAACGTCATGGAACCATTATTTCTGAATTATACATATTGATCAGGCCATGTATAAATTGAGGACAACTAACGAGCATTTGCTCCTTTTCCGGTCAAATAGCGCTATAATTTCATGATATTCGAGAGAGTAGTTTGTAAGAGCAAATAAGGAACCTAGGTAAATATTGACGAAATTTTCATAATACAATAATTTGAAATCATTCGTACAACTGAAATTTAAGAGAAATACAACGAGAACTCCTAAGGAGATAAAGTTTAAGATAATTCTAATTTAGGGTTTGCTAGGCAATGGGCGAGCCAACTTACATTTAAGCTGTGATCTCATCCTTTAATGTTGTTAGGGTCTTAATAGGTTTTTCCCCTCCTCTTAAGGTATGCACCATCCATGCTCTAGGTAACCTCCAATTTAGTTTTTATGAACTTTGTCTTTCTGCTCTGGCAATCCCTCTGTAGTGCCCTTGAATCCCACAGTCTACAAATAGCCTTCTGACTTGCCACAGTGACCCATTGGTGCACAGTGACCCTTTGGTTGTTAACAGCATTGGCATTTCCCGTACCCCTACAGTCACGGGCGATGTGACCATATTTGTTGCATTTATAGCACTTTGGAGCACACGGACCGTCATGGTGGTAATTGCACTTTGAGCACAGGGGTCTAGATCCCCCATATGGTTTCTTATCACCCGATCCAGCAGTGTATGCCCTGCCGGTGTTTTGCCTCTTGATTTGTTGTTGTTGTTGATTCTGACTATTTCGGGAAGTGTTTTCAAACTTCCTCTTGTTCTCAGTCTGGCGTTCAGCAAGAGTGCTGATCTTTTTATCCACACGTTTCTGGAACTTCACTATTGGACACTCACTCTTGAAGTGTCTCAGACTTCCACACTCATAACAGGCGTGAGTTCGTTGATTCCTAGCAGCAGCAGGATTCCTACAATCCTGGGTCATGTGGTCAACCTTCTTGCAATTCCCGAACTTTACAGTACATTGCCCATTGTGGTTACCTTCCCACTTTCTCTTGTTGTTAGCATTCTCTGCTACCTTGCATTCTTGTTGTTCGGTCTGGCTTATTGACTTACGGGCCATGTTGGTTTTCGTCTCATAAATGGCAATAGCCTCGATAGCATTAGCCACTCGCTGGGCTACAACCCGCTCAATTTCCTCAACACTCATCCCTTGATCAACAGTTGTCATTGTTTCCTGAAAGTCACAGGGAACAAAATGTATATGAAGTTTCATTCAAGGGAAAATCATGACACTCCGTGATCCCAACAAGTAGGTAAGGTGAGACCACGTTATGCATAGATATAAGATAACCGCAACCATGGCATAAATAAATCCCTATCGTACAGTAGCATGATCATAACCAACAACGTAAGTTAATACTTAATACATCGTTTTACATGAGTAAAAGAGTACAAGCTTTTTATTAACACTACCAACCGAGTATTACTTAAGTTTAGTGGGATACAAAATGAGCTACACTGATAAATCTATTTGTCTAAGGCCAGGGTGCCTCTCAAGATTCTAGATGCTAGCCTCTTATGTTATCTTTAAGAGACTTAATATTCTTTGGCGATGATAAAGGTAATGCGGCAGCAACTCAGTAATACATGCCTTAGTTGATGGTGATCGTGGAGTATAGTATTAAATAGATATCCATACTGCACGGGATTTGGTCTCAAAACACAAGATGATATGGTGTGGAGAGGTGGGTGGTATAGAAGCAGACTCCTCAGTCTCAAATGCCTCTGTATTCTAGCTTGAGGGGATAGGATCATCTGTAGGTACAGTAGGAGGGTCGACTGGAGCTAGGTGCTCCTCCTCCTTCCCGTCCTCCTCATCCTTCTCAACATCATCATCATCGTTGTCATCATCAGATGACTCATTATCATAATTGTCTCACCCATCGGCAGGATAGTCAGCAGGATCCTCCTCAGGGTCCTCCTTATCCTCTTCCGGATTAGAGTCAGCAATGTAGCCTGGTGATAAGGCTGTAGGTGAGGCATCAGCAGATAGATGCTGATAATTCATTAGTTCCTCTAGCTCCTCATCAGAAGCTCAATGGAATCTCCATGACTCGAAATTAATATAAACAGACGTATAGGAAATCGTCTATAATGAAAACATAACCGCTTGCAGCGAGCAAAACTTAACTTATATAAATATATTATATAAGGCTGGTATGGTAAATACGAGTATGCACTTATGGCATAAATGAATGATGGTAAGGTATCATATTCGATAGCTTAATGTTTAGGTAGCGCTTAGGACCTACGAGCTTATCGTACTACCTTGCCTAAAGAAATATTCCCCTATTTATATAAATAACCCTTATATAAATAATTGCAGAGTTGCGCGAAAGAATGCAAACTCATCTTTGTATATATACAATATAACCTCATAGTAATATACGTACTATAATATAAGCATGTATATAAATTATGAATGCATCTAGTCCCACTAATGAAATCAACTAGTGTGTGTCCTATAAAAACCCTTTTTATGAATGTAATGTTTGAAAATGGTTATAGTCCAGCAAAAATATTTTGACCTGGTTCTCTATAACCTTGGCTCTTGATACCAATTTGTAACACCCCCAAATTGGGTCGCAGCGGAATAAGGGTCCGGGGCGTGTTACTTCAAGATCAATAGCACAAGATATATAAGAACGACACAAAAAGTCGTTTAAAATGATACATTGGATTTAATTGAAAGACTTAATACAAAAGCATATAGCTTTACTTGTTCATTGTTGAGTATTACAAAAGTTGGAAATACATTTTGTAGGATCGATATTCCTTAATGAAACACTGATATACTGTCAACTATGCGGAATCTAGTTGGCAGTACTTAAGAA
>BQNB010113207.1:0-17319 GCA_026074375.1 Tanacetum coccineum
TTCCTCCTTCGACTTTGAGTAGGCCAGAATGCCATCAATGAATACGATGACAACCCTACCTAAGTACAGTTTGCAAACCCGGTTCATTAAGTCCATGAAAACCGCTGATGCATTGGTTAACCCAGAAGGCATAACCATAGACTCAAAATGTTTGTATCTTGTTCGAAATGTGGTCTTTGGAATGGCATCCTCATGCACTTGTAGCTTATGATAACCTGACCGAAAATCTATCTTTAAGAAATGACACGCTCCTTGTAACTGATCAAATAAGTCATTGATCTTAGGGAGTAGATAACGGTTTTTAACAGTTAATTTGTTCAACTCCCTATAATCAATACACATGCAAAAAGAACCATCCTTCTTCTTTAACAAATAACACCGGTGCTCTCCACGGAAAATGACTAGGTCATATGAAACCCTTGTCTTCCAACTCTTGAAGTTGTTCAGATATTTCTTGCATTGTCGAGGGTGCTAGACGATATAGAGACTTCGTGACTGGCGTCGCCCCATGAACTAAGTTTAACCGGAACTCAACTTATCGTTGCGGTGGTCATTGACAAGTCTTCTGGAAGCACATCAATAAAATCTCGTATGACAGAAATATCACTTAATTTCAATTCACCTACCTTTGTGTTCATTAAGGTTTTTACTACTCCTTGAGTACGTTCACCATGAATCCAAAGTATCTCATCACCTTCCAATGGCATCCTAACCACCTTCTCATGACATACTATCACAAACTTCTTCTTGGTCAACCAGTTCATTCCTACAATCACATCAAAGCTTCCATGACTCAACGGTATCAACGAAATCCAAGGGTTACGAACAATCAAATAGGATAACAAACAAATATTGAGTCAAAGGCTAGAATGCATATATGAGATTCCACATATGCAAATAGACGTGGATTTAATGACATAAGAATCCTTGGAAAGAAATGATACGTATATGTACCGAGTAAACACGCGAGCGAAAAAAAATCAACAGGCGTATCACGACAAAAGAACACATAAAAAATCAATACGAAAGACGGAAATTCTTATACCAATTATCGACTTTACTCGAAAGACCAAATTAAATAATGTTTTTATAAAAATCGATTTAAAATAAAGAAAGTCACTTTAAGTATAAAAAATCATTTTAAATAATAAATTAAATTGTCTTAAATGTAATCCTTATAAAATTCATTCTGGTTGTCATAAAAATCTAGAGATGGTTATCTAATGGTGTATCGTACCTTACCACTATGAATCACTTTAAACCTGCTTTTTATAATAAAATAAAATTTATTTAACCACTCAACAATTTTCATATCATATTTGCATAGGCCATTAAACATATTTTATTTACAAAGATCATTTTCAACACATTTTTTCCCAAACACTAACACAATACTTCAAAAGGGCTTTTATAATTAGACATCAATTATAAAATATGTTACTCAAACAAAGGACACCATAATACCAAAAGGGATCGTAAAACACCGTACAGACTCTAACACAATTCTATTGTTTGAAAACGAAAGAAAATACCAGAAACCATATACTCAAAATTAAATCAAACGAACTCGCACAAGGAAACTCGTGAAAGACGTTACGTACCCAAAAGAAAATGTAAGGTCTTATCCAAAATAACGATTAACAAAGCAAACCTAAAAGCATCGATACTAGCACGTCGCCAACGGGTTACGAAAACCAAGGGATATACAACCAAGGGAGTAATGATCCACACTAATATGTTAGGAACAATTAGTGCTTAAAAGAAACCTTTGATACTCATACGAGTAATCAATGCAACGAAAGAACTAACGAAACGCGCCTATATCCGAAAGAGCAGATCCGAACAAACAATCGAGCAACGAGCAACCATAATAATAATAATACTAGGTATCCGCAAATACTAGATAGAAGGGAAACTTACTATCTATACAACTCAACTTAACATATCCTCCAATTAGGGTAAGAGAATAATTCTCTACCCATACCACCATCTTTATCATGAATACACATATAAAAAAACATATTACACTACCACCTTACAACCAAACACAAATAAATGCAATCATGGTCACAAGTCTACGTGTGTGATGCCTTTATAATTATGTTGGCCACCATAATTATAAGTGCCTCCTTTCACACGTGTACTTACTTCCAAGACTACCCATTTCAATCATAATTCACATATAAGCACATATTCCACATTGCACATCTTAAACCACTCCAACTTAACACATAAAGGATGCTCCATCAAATAACTACTTACTTATATCAAAATAAAATCGAAACGACATAAAGGAACAAAAGTCTCGCAACGACTCCTAAAATACAAAATATCCAAAAGAAATAATCAATAACAACATGACGAGGTAAAGGACGGGATAAACTTATGCTGGGCCTCGCTTGGGTTTGACTTTGCCTCCGCAAGAATCACCCGACTCCGCGGGTCCAGCCCTACTACGCGTATCCGACAAACGATCAACTATCCTATCTCCTTTGGTTCCATAAGAGGCTCCTCTATAACGCTTAAGTCCAGTCAGGAAAACAGTTCCCTAACGAGACTTCTTACGGGTGAGGGAAAAAAACAGAGCTAAAATACTATGAAATTAATATATATCATATCAGATAGAGATACGCTTATGGATCCTTATAACGCTTAAGTCCAGTTGGGAAAACGGTTCCCAACGTGTCGTTATTACGGGTGGGGAAAAACATAGCTAAAATACTTAAGAAAGTAATATATATCATATCACTTAATGGTAGGCAAAATAACTAAAATGACAACTTAGCAAAATACGAGATATATAAGCTATGCAAAATTTGAGGGGAAGCATAGCAGTTTATAGCATTAAACACTTAAGCCTAATTGCATCTACTGATGGATCTTAGGTTATAGGCTAGGCTCAACCACCTTCATCTCTATAACAATGGCTCTGATACCAATTTGTCACACCCCGCCAAGGCGGAAACGCGAGGCGTAACGAGAAAGGATAATCTACTAATCAACACTGGTGTCTATATAGAGAACTACTAAAGAAAACTTGAGTAAAGCAAAGACACAAAGTGGCATAACAATACCCAAAACCTAATGGTGTCTTTATTAATGAGAAAGAGGTATCATCAATAAATGACATGCAAAACATAATCCAAACAATTCATGCTAACGCATTTATTCAATACAGAAAAACATAATTAAGTTTAAGCTTATACCGGTTTTCTAGCCACTTCGCTTATCTTAGCACCATTAAGCTCACTAAAAATGTTGCTTAAACGTCAACATAAAGTTGTGTGAGAATCTTAGTTTACGACATACGACTTATATCCCAAATATAATTTTAATTTAGCTGATACCAAATTACCAAAAAAACAATTCATGACACCCCCTAATTATCCACAACGGACGGAACGTGGCTCACGATCCACAATCATACCAATTCAATATGTGCACGCCAAAAAAAAATTCATGGCGCATAATTAGCTCTCGCAAATCTGATTCGTCAAATAGTATACACTTATATAGCAACCCTAATACAGATCCTGACCGAATGCCCTTGACCAAGGCAAAAGGTCAAATTCCACAAAAGGATAAAATACACAAGATAGAATCAATTATAAAAAGATTCCGGAAGAGATATTCCCGGGTCGTATGTCCCAACGAGGCTGCAATTGAAGGTAATCCTGGTTTGATGAGAAATTGAATGATGGAGAATATTTAGATATGATGGAAACACTGATATAATTACAACTAAAATTAATTAAATAAAACCTAATTTAATCTACGGGAAACAGATATAGGAAATGGGGATCTTAAAAACTACGGGAAACAAAATTAGTTATAGGGAAATCCTAAAATTAAATCTATACTAAAATACGGGGAACAGAATCAGGTATCGGGAAACCTAAATACTAAAAATTAAGAAAATAAATGCTAAATTAAATTAAAAATTAAAATTAAATTCTAATTAACTTAATTTGAAAAATAAAGAAAACTAGAACTAAAACGGAGGTCGTTTGAATGTAAAACGAAAAGAAACGGTAAAACGCACCCGGTAAAACGGGTCTAAGACTGAAATTTAAGAAAAATTAAGCCTACACTAAATTTTATATTTTTCCTAGACACTAAATGACAAAAGAAAATTTTATAAAAAAGAAAAATATTTTTTTATTAATTTTCTGATTTTTTATGAATTTATAAAGATTAATAACTAATTAAAACTAAGAAAATAGAAAAAGACAAAAAATAAAAGTTATAAAAATTCTGAAAAAATAAAATTAAATAAAGAAAAAGTTAACAATTCTAAAAATATAAAAATGCCCAAAAGTTACTGTTTAAATAAAAAGTAATTAAACTAATTAAAATTAAACCTAATTTATATTAATTAAATTAAATAAACTAACAAAAGTTAACTATAGGGACTAACAGTGAAAGGACAGCAAGGACTAACGAGGTAACAACATACTAACAAGGGGAACTAACATTGTTAACTATAAAAGAGAAATTTACACTAATGGTCCCTGAGTTGGACCCCGATTATCAAAAAGGGTCCAAAGTGCTTATTTGACAAAAGTCAAATAAGCAAACTTGTAGAAGGGCTTATGGGGAGTCTTTTTTGTAAAAGCACTTATGCTTTTTACTCACTAAATAAGCTAGAAACTTGAGGTTTTGGACTGACAGAAGCTTAATAAGCTTATAAGCTTATTTTTCTTTCTTTTGGGGATTTAAGCTAACAAAATAAGCTAAAACTTATGGGGAACAGATAAATAGGCTAGGGGATTCTTAAATAAGCTAAAGTAACCTATAATAAGCCCTAAAATAAGCTGAAATCTTAAATAGCTATATTGACAGTTTATAAAAAACAGAAAAAGGCCTACTTTAAGCCTATAATAAGCTAACTAAATAAGCTTACTAACTAAAATAAGCTGCTAATCCTAAGAGGTAAACCTATAAGCTATGTTTAAAAGCAATAAGAACCTAGGGCTTAGTTTTCAATAAGCTAGAAAAGTTGGGCTAAATTATGGTGCTCAGCACCAGGGGAAATGCAACAGTGAGCTAGGGGCTTATTCAGCTTAACTCAATAAGCTCATAAGAGCTTTTTACCCAAAATAAAACCTAAACAGATTGAAAAGACATGTATTTAAGCTTATTTCCAAAATTTGAGTTATTAAGGTTGAGTTAAACCTGCTGATATTGGGGCTTAAAAATGGGGTTTTTCAAAAATTATGCAAAGCCAAACTTTGACTTATATTGTCAAAGTAAAAGGGACAGCAACAAGGGGCTTTATTTTTGGCTTTTAAAATCTCCAACAACACAAGAAATGAGGTGCTTAAGCTGTTTCAACAGCTTAAGCCCTTAAGGTCACTTTGGCTTATTGAAAATTTGACAATTTATTAAGGACCCTTAAAAATTTATTTTTATACTAAAACTTTTGATTAAATTACACTAATGAGTCCCACACACTCAGCCAAGATTGGCTGAGTGCACTTGACCCATGCCAATCCCATATTGACCCATTTTCAAGTGTAAACCAAACACCCCCTTAATTTCTAAATTCGGGTTTTTAGCCCTTTTTAATGAAGTAAAGGCTGAGAGAATTAATCATAAGTGAAGTTTTAATAACTTTTAACACATTTTTAAATAATTTGAACAGAATTAAACAACTTAATTTATACTTCAAATTTTGATAAATGCAATAACATAAAAAAACTCTTATCTTTTATTGAAAATGCAGAATATTACAACATAAAGCTTTTAAATCAACTGAGTACAACAATTTTAAAGAAAACTTTAATTAAAATTAAACTAAGAAAATAAAAACAGGGATTCTTCTACTCGGCTTGTTCTCTTTTCTTTTATACAAGTCTCTCAGCCTTGTGGCTCATGGGTTGTGTTTGCTGTGAGAGTACAAGGCAGCATACTCAATCCTAGCCCTCCATTCCTTTTGAATACCATCTCACCATTGAAGGGGTGCTTCGGGTTGTGTGATTTCCAAGTGGGCATGGGTTATAGGGGTAATGGGTTGTGGGAAATGGTGAGGGGTGAGCTGGGAGATGTACTAGGGGGGGTGGTATTGGCTAGAAACCGTGGGAGAGGGTGGTTTGGGTTTTGGCGCCAAGGGGTTTACAGTACCCTGTTGTGGTTCAGGTTTAAACGAAAACCTTGGGGAAGAGGCAAGAGTGCCCCCCATCTTTCTTTCATTATTCATTTCATTTCAGCCCCAAAACAGTTATAAACTAAGTTTGGAAAGTGACATGTATGGTCCCTGCGTTTTTATAACTAAAAGAATAAAAGGAGTTTTGGGTAATTGCAATAATGGTCCCTCTGGTTTTATAAAAAGAGAAATAAAGAAGGATTTGAACAATTACAAAAACAGTCCTTGGCTTTTAAAATTGTAAAAGAAATGCCAATTGGCAGTTTCAGTCCCTGGACTCTTTTTAGCTCTTTTTCTTTATAAAATACTTTTGAAAATAACACAACAAGTCCCTATGGTTTTGTAAAAAGGTTATTGGGCTTGGGTTTTGTGTTTGGGCTTGTATTGGGCCCACTGGGTTTGGGTTTTAACTGGGCTAGGATTGGTCCATCAAAGTCTACACAGTCTTTGTCAATTGCACACAAATGGGCTGTTGAAATTGATTGAAGGGCCCATTTGGTCTTCAACATCTTCATAATTATACTATTGGGCTTTCCCGGCCATCAGATGTTAAAGATTGCATCCAATAGTATCTTCATTCCGCTCCGGTTTGACTGCTGATTCATCCGTATTGACTCTGACTTTGTTATTTTTGGACATTGGCCTTGATTCTGCACAGTCTTTTCCCGCATTCATGCTCAGTTTGTCATGTTTGCTTGTTTTCTGTCTTTTTGTTTATATCCACTTCCTGCACAATACAAATGCAAAACAAACATATATTTGGCAGTATTTTGTCGTTATTGGTCTATTTAAGCTCGTTTTTAGAGGTAAAAGATATGTGTAATTAAGCACTTATCAGTCATCTTGATGTTCCGCATGTCATTAATGAGTTTGGTAAACCGGACATAGTAGTCGTGAATGGTTTCTCCCTTAATCTAACAGAAGTGTTCCAATCCAACAACAGTTGTTGATTCACGGTTCCTTTGTTATTCGACCTTCTAGAAGGCATCTTCACATTGTCCCATGTTTTCCTTTGCATCGGTAAGGATGATTGATAAGAGAGTAGATACTTTGGCAGCCCTTGAAGTAGATGTTCGAGTTGCCCGCACATGTCAGCATTGTACCTTTCCTTATCTTCTATGTGACAAGTTCTGAATATAGTCGTGCCGGTTGGGACATAGATGTGGGGCACCTTCAGTCCCTTCAGTTAGTGTTTCCCGATATGTACCCATCTGAAATGCTCCTTCATCAATTGACTTCAAAATGTTCACAACATTCTCTTTACCCCGATAATACAATCGAATACGTTGTTGCCAGGATGCAAAGTCAGTCCTATCAAGCATATGTGGTCGGGTATCTGAACCGGCACATTGGATGTCTTCCAAAAGATTAGCCATCTTAATTGATTGTGAAATGATTAAGTTGATTGAGCAATGATTAGTGATTGTCTGTTAAAAGTGGTGATTGATTTTTTGATTTGATGAATTGTTGTAAAGGTTTGTTAGGATTACACGTTGAAGAATTCAGTTCAAAAATCCAAAAAGTCAATAACACGCTGGAGGTAACTCGCTGGCAAGAAATTAAATTGACAGAGTTCCTGTTCACAAGTCGCTAGAGAAAGATCTTCAAAAACCTGTAACTCGCTAGTATCTAACTCGCTACCTGTAACTCGCTACCTGCACAAAACGACAACTCGCTGACACATTACTTTCTGACATAGTATACGATTCCGAAAACTCGCCACTACAGTGATCTAACTCGCTAGGAAGATCAACGAATAGTAGCTTAACTCGCTAGAATGAAAAAATTGGTTTTTACCTAAAAATCACTCTTTTGAACGTTTTTGCCTGGTTTCTTTTGCACAACTTGGTACTAGAAGGCTATAGCAACTATAAAAACATGAACTTTAACATCACAAACGTCGAGATCAAAGAAAACCAAGAACAAGACTATAAACCTTCAAAAACTAAACTTTTGATCTAAACTAACCAAGAAAACGCACACACAATCTAGCTAATTGTAAGATATTGGAAATCATAACACAATCGAATGACTAGAGGATTAGCCAAGTTCTAGAGAGAGAAAGTAAGGAAAGTGAGGGAGAACTTTCTAGAGTGAGAAAATGAACTTGTATAAATGAAATAACTAACCCACCTCTTCCATGGCATGGAAGAGGCTTTTATACTTACAATTGTAACTGGCCTAGGGCCTTGGTAAAGGGATAACATGTTGGGTTTACTACCCGGCCCATTACCGAACATTATACATTAACTACTTAACTACGAGCAACAATAACTGGTAAAATACACGGGGTGACCGTGTCTTTTTCTAATATCTAACAATTAGGTCTCTCACCCAAGTCGATGTTACAATCACAACGATGGATACTTTAAATCCTATCTTCATTCAACTCTTCTATATACTCCTCATACTTGCCAACCTTAAGTTACCTCACAAACTTTACTTCTCAACTTTCTGCTTTTTACTCAGTTTTTATAGTCACAAGATGACTCTAAATAAAATACTTAAACACCTAATTGGTTCTTCTCCTTACATCCCATAGCTCCCCAATGAATTGTGAGCTTCTAAGATTTTTGAATAAAAATAATAGTGAGTGTAACCATTTTATAAAAATTCAACATCACAAAGTGTCCAGAATTTGACCTGATTCGACCTTCAAAGAGTTTAGCTTGAACATACCCATTTAAACACTTAGAAAAATTCTACAAAAATTCTAGAAAATCATAAACATCATGAACTTGCTATAGTAAAAATCCCACCAATTAAAAAGACATTTTGATATGGTTTTTAACCTCACAAACACAAACTCAGATCTGCCACTAAGAAAACCCAGTTTTGATAAACGAATCTGATTTATTATTTGACTACTTACACCTCAACGATTTATTTCCATGAAACCATTGGTTGAAAAATAGACTCTCTGTAGTTAATTTGTAGGCTCAAGAAATTAAATAAAACCAATCTGTATGACCGAGAATGCTTCTCGCAAGATGACCCTAAAATTCTGCCAAGATATTCTATTCCGCGAATTTAGCTAATTAACCCTAAGAACTTTACCGCCAAAACCCTAAATTATTATCCCGAAAACGATTTTTTGAAGATCAAAACATCTTCATTACAGATTATTTACAAAACCTAATCCATCCTTAAATGATTGTTACTTAAAATAAATCAGTTGTATTGAAAAATTTAGAAAACAATACCTAACTCTTGAAAATCAAAACCCGAAAATTTTTATGGGTTTTTCTGTCTTGTTTTGTGTTGTTCGCACCGGGCTAAGGCAGGAGAGGGAAAAATCAAGGTCATTTGTTTAGGTTTGATTTGTATTTATAGCCCTTAAACGATTAATTTACCAAAAACAAGTTGTTATTTTCCTTTCTTTCTTTTGCGTTTACTATAATTCGTTTTTTTTAATTAATTAATATTTTATTTATATCTTATGATTTTACAACTATAATACCTTTATTTTTTTGATTCTAGGTTAAAAACCTTTATCTATTTTCGCTAAACCTTGAATTTTCTAACTAGATTTCGAACAAGCCTTCACTTCCAATTATTTCTAAAAATGGAAAGTACTCTAAAATTACTAAAATAACGAAAAACCATAATAATATAATAGTATTAATAATATATAAATATATATATATATATATTTAAATATTTAATATATATATATATATATAGATATAGAGATAATATATATATATAGAAGTACGTACACAGAAAATTACATACATAGCGATATTTGAAAACTAACGCAAAGCGTTTCGCAAATAATCTCATTACCATTCAATATCAGTTCAACTAGTACTATGATTCATAAATTCATGACCTTCAATCTCATACACATATCTCTACAAAATACATAAAACACATAAATAACACACATACCGGCTTCAAATAAAATTCTAAACAAACTGACCAACCGACTCAAACCATGGGTGCACAGAATTCCTTATCCGCACTTTAGAAATCTCGTCCCGGGATTTAACCAAAGGTTCAACTCTATCATTACCAAACAAAATAATCATGGATACTTTATCTTTCAAGTAGTCCCCTCCCATAACCATGTTTACCTCAAAGCTCTACCTTTGAATTCCAACTAACCATTAACTATTGGAATTTTACTGCTAATAAATTGCTACCCCACAAATATACGAATAGCAGCATAACAACGTATAAACGAAAGAACTCCAACTACATGAGCCTCGCCCATCCTCGAGGAAATTCCTCAAAAACCTTAAGGTGTGTAACAACGTGATTCATATCTTAATCATGTAACTCATCAAACAAGAACTGTTTTGAAATTAAGATATGAGTTCATACAAGCTCATTATTTTTTTTTAGATCAACGCGATTTTAGGTTTACTCGTAATTTTAACACCACTCAAATAACTCTTGATACTCAGCTCATCGGGCAATCTTAACCGATAAGTTACAGGGCCAATCCTTTCAAGAATCTCAGATGGTCCTATATACCTAGGTGCTAACTCACCTTTCTAATCAAAACGTACTACACTTTTCCAAGGTGAGGCTTTCTTCATAACATGATCACCAACAATAAACCCGAAAAGTTTTCATTTCTACTATAAACATAACTCTCTGACGATCTTCCGCTATCTAGGCCTTTCCTTAATCACGACTACCTCAGTCGTCTTCTTGCTTCACTCAAGGCCAAATCTCTTACGTTCTCCAATCTCAGCCTATAAAACAGACCCTACCTCATCTTCCATAACAATACCTCCTAAAACAAGAAAACACCTCGAATACTGAAATATAACTATCTTTGTAGGAAAATCACCCTCACGGAAAGTGAGTAACAACCACCAAATTTCTCACACAAGCTCTAAACATATTTTCCAATGTCCAAAAAGTACGCTCACTCTGACTATCAGTCTATGGATGGTAGGCAGCACTCATATATACTCGTGTACCTAACGACTTCTACATCCATTTCCAAAACCTCAATATACATTCCATCTTTATCAGGAATGCTCGACACGTGTACTCCATGTCTTGCAATTGTCTCATCTACATATAACTTTGGTAACTTCTCCATCTTATTCTTTTCGTATTGCTAGAAAATTGGATAACTTAGTTAGTCTATCGAAAATCACCCAAATCGCATCGCATCCACTACTCGATCTTGGTAACTTAGATTTACTATCCAATTACTCTTTCATTTCCCACTTCAATCGGGTATCGTCATGCTGTATAACAAACCTAAGACCTTTTATGGGCTCATCTCAACTACAATCGCAGCTCAATACTTACAAACACCACCAGCTATATCCTTCCTCATACTCGACCACCAATTCGTATACCTAAAATCATATTACATCTTACTCACTCCAGGATGAACAGAATACTTCGTCGCATGCGCCTCCTCTATAATCAAAGTCCTTACATCGCCTACCATAAGAATCCAAATTCTATCTAAAAATTATAACCCACCACCATCTCTTTTCTTCATTTGTTAGTCCAAGCCACGCAACATCTACTGTTTGGACGCGGTTCCTCTCTGCCTTTGGACGTCTCAACCTATACCACTAACATCTTCTCTCTAATCTCATCTTGAATCGTCATACATATATCTCAAACTCGTCTTAGCTTCACTCCTCATTTCCTACTCCATGCATCAACAACTACGTCCGCCCTTTCCCACATGGTACTTGGTCTCGCAATAACAACCCCTAAATAACTCTATCCATCGTCTCTGCCTCAGGTTCAATCCTTCTGCTTGAAAATGTGTCGGAGACTTTTATGATCCGTATAGATCACACTCTTCATCTCGTACACATAATGCCTCTATCACTTTAGAGGAAAACCATCACTCCTAAGTCCATAACGTGAGTCGTGTCGTTCTTCACATGAATCTCTAGTTGTCGCGTCATATAAGCAATCACCTTCTCTCTTCGTCTAAGCAAGCATCCTAACCCTTGCTGCACGCATCACTACGAAATTGTCTGATCCTTCCAGTAATGCCAAGATCGGCTCATTACCCATATTGTTCCTACAACTTCCGAAAATCTTCCTCTTCACTCTGCTTCGACATTGTGGGGCTTCACATAACACTTCTCTTTCTTTAGCAACTCCAAATTTATTTTCAAATGCGACTTGTGCTCCTTCTTAGACTTCGTGTAGACCTAATAGTTGTCGTTAAACATGATGACAAATTGCCTATATACGGCTAGCACATCCGATTCAGTACGTCCATAAAAATCGCTGGTGCATTGGTCAACCAAAAAAGGCATAGCCGTAAACTCATAGCATTCATAACGCATCCTAAAAGCAGTCTTTGGAATCTTATCTTCGTGCACCCTCATTTGTTGACAGTCTAAATAAAGATCTATTTTACTCAAATCGCGATAATCTATGCACATCCTAAACGACCCATCCTACGTATTGACAAGCAATACATGCGCTTCCTTATAGCGAATTACTAGGTCGATTAAAACCTTTACCTTGTGGCTCTTGCAATTATTCCAACAACTCTTTCATCTCCGTAGGCGCCAAACAACACGGGCCTTCGTAATCGGTGTCGCTCCTTGTACTAACTCTATACGAAATTCTACTTCACGCCGAGGGGTAAACCTATTAAATCCTTAAGAACACTTTGGGGAACTCACATACTACAGGTTATCACGATAATTTCGACTCATCTCATTTCCCCACGAACCTCCAGCACCTTCAAATCCACCAAAGGCATTTTAACCATCTCCTCATATCTTACTTTCTCAGCCTTATACTTCACAACCAATTCTCCCATACGACTATATCAACCTTCTCATAACCAACGGTACTAGATCTATAGTGAAACGAGAACCTTCTAACTCTAACAACTTAACTCATCCGTTTCACTACCTCAATCACATAGGCACAACTCAGAAGATGTGAACTAACATCAACTCTAAGATCACATAATACGGACATCAAACGAATTCGAAGGACCACGATAAATCAAATAGGGTAATGCACGAATATTGAACCAACTATGAACAAATACCAAGACTTTATATATACCAATTTTTGTAAGAATTCAAAAATCACAAAAAAATCAAAAGAAAGTCAAACCGAATGTATGTATTGATAAGTAAAACAAACCATCGATACAACAAACGTACCATCGACGCAAGAGACACTATTGAATAACACCACGTATCCCGACCTTATAAATAAAAGAACACGAACCTGTTCAAAAATTGATTTATTTCATCCCGCGAGAATTATCTTCCATAACTTTAAATTCAGTCATTTTTAAAACAGTAGAATCATATTAGTTAATAATGTAAATCATTTTTAAAAAAATAAATGAAATTTCTATAAACTTATTTTAAATATAGTCTTCATTAAAAAATCCAGGGATGGCTATAAAAAGAAATGTGTTGCATATTATTTGTATAATTCAATTTAAAACAAAGTTTTTGACACTTAACAAATATCTCATTAAATACAAAAATCACTTCAACATTATTATTATTTCAAAAAGGTTTTCCATAGTGTGTTACTAACAGAAACGCGTGACTCAAAACAAAAGACACTATTATCTCGACAAAGCTTTATGATTAAATGATCAAAGGATTTTAGTGAGATATGTGGGCTGTTTTAGAACATAAAGAATGAGTGCAAAATATGAGAAAATAGTGGGGAAAAGTCCAGTATTTATAGGACAAACTGGAGGAGCGTCAGTCTATGGGCGTTCCCTTTAAATAGAGGGGCGGTCCCCTTAAAATTAAGGGGGCCGCCCGTGTATTTAAGGGGGCCGCCCTAGGCTAGAGGCTCCCCAGTTTGTCTTTTGTGTAGGGGAATTTTCTGGAACATTTCTAGCCGTTTTAGGTTCGAAAATTTGAATTTCAAAATGTTTATTTTGAATAAAATATTTCTTTTAATTGTAGAAAATATTTTGTAATGTTTATAAAAATGTCTACAACATTTTCTAAAAGTATAAGGTTGAATAAAAAAAATTCTTTGATCATAAAATGCATTAAGCATTTGTTTATTCATACCTTTAAGTGATTAAATTATCGAAATGAAAATTAACTACTAATTACTTGTTTACGTTTAATTTTACATTGAACGTTTTTATATTTTGTGATTATCAAAACGTAAGGATGTGAAAAATATTAATAATGTTTTTAGGCATTATTTCTATCAACAATCTCCCCCTTTTTGATGATTACAAAATTTAAACTCATTAAATGTAAAATTATTTTTAAACAAGTATTTAGTGAGTTTTATGTCATTTCTCCCCCTTTTTGTAAAATCAAAAAGGCATCGTCGAGAATTGCAAGTAAAAACGACTGCCATGATGTTATTATGCATTTGACTGTCAGTTGTGGATGTTGTAAATGGAGTAGTCATGATGAATGTTTGTTGAGTTATGAAGTGAAAATGATTATGGATCTTAAGTAGATGTGTTGTGATTGAAGTTGTGGTTAAATGAATGCAATTAACGTTCATAGGATTTTACAATTCTATGATTTAAACAAATAAAAGAAGTCACCTTAACGGGATTTTACAAAATCAATAGACAACCGTGAATGTAAATTGTTTGTTGTTAAGGTTTGTTGTTGAATTATTAATTGTCTTTTAAATCCAAATGAAGTGTTACAATAAAAGTCCAACTTGAATTTCACTGAATTTGACTTAATCGAAATTGAAAAATTCAGTGTATAAATTGCTGGAACTGTTCACGTATAAATCGCTGGAACTGTTCACGTATAAATCGCTAGAACTGTTCACGTATAAATCTCCGTCTAGAAAACGTATAAATCGCCGTATCAAGAGACGTATAAATCGCTGGAACTGTTCACGTATAAATCTCCGTCTAGAAAACATATAAATCGTCGTCTAGAAAACATATAAATCGCCGTATCAAGAGACGTATAAATCGCTGGAACTGTTCACGTATAAATCTCTGTCTAGAAAACGTATAAATCTCCGTCTAGAAAACGTATAAATCGCCGGATCAAGTGTCACACCCCGCCAAGGCGGAATCGCAAGGCATGATCAATAGGCATCATCACAACACAAGGCGTCAAAATAGAGAAAACTAAAAATGACTTTCAATAAACTCAAGATCCAAAGTGTGTTCTGACAACACCCAAAACAAAAATCCAACATATAATGCATGAAGAACAAAACATGACAAGTTCAATTGAAAAAAAAAATCATAGACTCTGCATGCAAGCCTATGGTCCAGCTAACTCCACTTCCTAACTCTTCACACGTTTTGCTCACTTGAAAATGATGCTAAAAACGTCAACATAATTGTTGGTGAGAGTTACAGGTTTAAGACTCACTTATGACACAGCGATCAACAAAAACAACATTTACGAACATATATGCATGTCTATTCTATCACAAAATAAATTCATATATTTCTATGGTGGATCGTACCCCTCCGTCCCACAATATCTCCTCGCAAGACTGACCCACTTGACTAGCTAAGTCCGTTCGGGTCTCACACAACCGTTCGGGTCTCACACAAGGTCATGTCATCCTCACATACGCATGCCTTACCACAATTCATATCACATAGCAATAGCACATAACAATCATATAGTTAGACACTTAAAAACATATATCACGGTTCATAATTCAAAAATAGTTTGCATCATTTCCATCCTAAAATATATGTAAAAAGTAAGATTGTAAAACTCACCTGATGCAAAGCAAATTCCAATTCCTTCACTTAATCTTGCAAGGAATCTAAACAAAAAAATACACACATATGTTACCATCGATTAGGTCACACACCCAAAGTCGATGTAACAATCACAACGATTGATACTTTATATCCTATCTTGATTCAACTCTTCTATATACTCCTCATACTTGCTAACCTTAAATTACCTCACAAACTTTACTTCTTAACTTTCTGCTTTTTACTCAATTTTTATAGTCACAAGATGACTCTAAATAAAATACTTAAACACCTAATTGGTTCTTCTCCTCACATCCCATAGCTCCCCAATGAGTTGTGAGCTTTTATGATTTTTGAATAAAAATAATAGTGAGTGTAACCATTTTATAAAAATTCAACATCACAAAGTTTCCAGAATTTGACCTGATTCGACCTTCAAAAAGTTTAGCTTGAGCAGACCCATTTAAACACTTAGGTTAATTCTACAAGAATTCTAAAAAATCATAAACATCATGAACTTACTACAGTAGAAAGCCTATTAGTTAAAAAGACGTTTTGATATGGTTTTTGACCTCACAAATACAATAATCTAATTCATCCTTAATGATTGTTACGTTAAATAAAACCAATTGAATTGAAAAAGGATTTAGAAAACATTACCTTAACTCTTGAAAATTAAAACTCTAAAAAAAATTGGGTTTCCCTTTGTTCTTTGTGTTGTTTGACCGGCCAAGAAGAGAGGAGAGGAGAAAAAAAGTTATTTTTGATTAAGTTATGATTTGTATTTATAGACTTAGGAAAATATAATTACCAAAAACAAGTTGTAATCAAATTGGGATTCTTTCCCTTTTTTTCTTCCCTTGTTCGGCCGATCCACACAACCACCCTTTTAATTATATTTTTTTTCTTTTATTTATATATTATACATTTACTTTAATTCTAAGTAAAAACCTTTAATTATTTTGCTTAACCTTGAATTTTCTAACTAGTTTTCAAACTAACTTTCGATTCTAACTATTTTTAAAAATAGAAAGTACTCTACAATCTATAAAATACTAAACTAATATATATAATATGAATTACATATACACAGTACGTACACAGAATATTACGTACACGACATTTAAAACTACGCAAAGCTTTCAAATGATTTTATTTCCACAAGTACAATGATTCATCACTCATGTACTTCCATCTCATACACATATAAAACACATAATGACACACATAAACTAAATTATACAGGTGTAACACCCCCAAAAATCAGGACAACGCAGCGGAATGGTAACATTGGGGTGCTACTTCAGGGCACAAAACACAAGTCACAGAAAACGACCTCAAAAGAGACGTTTTAAGATAAATTTCACATTTGATATATTAAAATCAGAGTTTACAAAGGATCCCATTTATAATGCAATAGAAACATTTTGTTTAAAGACGTTATCGAATGGTACTCAAGTTATTAAGCCTTCAAAATATATATATCCGCGCGACTCGAATGCTCCCAATGCTCCACTAGCAAAATAGT
>BQNB010113208.1:0-21987 GCA_026074375.1 Tanacetum coccineum
GTTTTGTTAATTATTGTGTAGCATTTGTGTTAAAGTTACAGTTATTCAATAAAAAAAATTAACTTGTCAGTAATGTTTTATCTGTAGAAGTTGAAATTGATGCGAGACTATGCTTTGAAGGATTGATGGAGCCAAAGACTTACTATAAAGACAACTTCTATTTATCCAGGCTATCAGCCCCATAGGCGGTATTGGCACAACATGTGTAATGTTCGACAAATACTTATACTATATTTTTTACATGTATACATGAACATTCTTTCTCTTTTCAATTTTTGTGTTTAAGATATTTTGCGTTATTGATCATTTATGGGTTAATGGCATGTAATAGCAACGTACATTCCAATTTGAGCCGTTATCAGATACGAACTTTAAAAAGTATCACAATACCCATCCAACTTTCAAAATTTGTGCTATTATCATACTTTTGATGACGTGTCATCTTATAAATGGTGCCACGTGTCAGACTTTCAGGTATGCCACGTCATTGCCACATCGTTGCCACGTCATCAAAAGTATGATAATAGCATAAATTTTGAAAGTTGGATGGGTATTGTGATACTTTTTAAAGTTTGTATCTGATAACGGCTCAAATTGGAAAGTACGTTGCTATTACATGCCATTAACCCATGATTTATTTACGTCCAATTAGAATTCGTTAAGTAAGATTATGAAACTAGCCCGCCCATCCGGGCGGGCTATGAAACTAGTAAGATATATGGAAGTTCTTTTGAATCCGGGGGATATCTCCATTGCCTTCTTCTAAAAACAGAATCTGAATGAAGTTAATTGTTTTCATCATTTTCCATTAACGTAACTGGGTCAAATTGGTCAAATAGGTAGGAATTTGACAAAAATGTAACTTTTACTCTTACAGACTCCTAAACTATTATATTGCAAAAGATCATTATTATTGTAGTAGCAAAGTTTTGTTTGTCATGGTCAATCCAACCAAACTGACCCGTTTTAACTCATACTAAAAAGTACAAACAAACCATTTCAAAGCGAACCCATTCTGACCTGTTACCCCACCTGCCATTTTGCTCTTTACTGAAAAGTGAAAACAGTTACGGAGTGTATTCTTTCATGGTCCATGCCGTGATCTTTTTCCTGTTACAAAACGTCAAACATTATAATAATTAGTACACCTCGTGACGTGACCTCTATAATTAGACGGTGTAGATCTAAATACGAACCTGATGTGAGAATTTCTATGAACGAAATAGTAACTGTAACCACTGCATAACATGGGTGTGGGGATCTCTCTCTTTTTATCAAGATAAGTTACAGTTAAAAAAACCGGCGCATCAATGACCGGCTCAACTTCAAGCTGGTGTGGAATGATGTTGTGCTGCCAGGCTTTATATCAGCATACATGCTTTAGACATGTGCTAAAGCCCTTCGCCCATTCCATTTCAAAACAATGTTGTATCGGTATGTATATGTGGGTATGTATAACATTAAAAATTAGGCTTAGATTTACAAACACAGTAGCAGGACCACACACCCGCCATGGCTGTAATCGCATTCTCTGTGCGACTGCCCAGCCAAGATATAGATATCGATAAACTACGCGTACTGAACATAAAAGTATCGTCTATCATCATCGCCTATAACACTTGACCTAATACATACATTGAAAAATGAGGCTCAGATTTAAGGAGACAGTCGCAGTACCACACACCCGCCATGGCTGCAATCGCACTCTTGATACAATTGCCCAGCCAAGATACGGGTGTTGCTAAACTACGCGTACTTAACATAAAAGTATCGGCATCGCTTATAAAATTACCCTATATACTAAAGAGCATTACTACTGGCGACAAAACCTAATACAATTTAAAAGTCCAAAGTCAGGCCAAAAAGAACCGGAGTCTAGCAGTTCGAAATGATTGTGTATAGAACGCCAAATGGGTACTTCTATAATTAGACTTATACATACCCTTTTTTCACGGATCAATATATTTGGATTAAAGAAGAAGAAGATGTGAAGAGTGGGGAAGAAAGACAGTTTTGAATCCAAACAGCCCCTTATTGTATTATCAGAAAAACATATTTCTCCATCTACAGAATTAATAAATTAACATATCCAAACAGCCCCTTATTGTTAATAAACAAAATTAACAAAAGAATATACTTACATCATTGTATTATCTTTAGAAGTCGTCATTGATTCTCCATCTTGGGCTCTTGGAATGAGCTTGGTGCTTGTTTCGAGCTCTCTGCAAGGCGATATAGAGTATCTGGAAGTCAAATAAGAATTTTGTCTGTGAAAAGAAAGGAAACATATGTTTAGCAAGTGTTTTCTCATGTATTCACAGGTTCTAACTCTCTCATGTATTGCTACATTGGTCCAAAGATCAGACTTTAGGGGATGGCATGAAACAATTATAATCATAAAGTAAAGTAAAGTAACCTCCAATTATGCAAATTGTTTAAAAATCAAATTAAATTTTAAAGAAAAGCAATCAAATTCATATAAATATTGAAAAATGCAAAGCTGTAGTAAGGTATAGACATTACTTATTAGTACCAGATTCTAGGCCCATATGTTTTATATGATGTCATCTATTTGAATATTCAAGCGAGACAAACTTTATTGAGTTCTATTACAAATGCAACCTCCAAAAATACATTGTTCGTCTAGTTTGAGTTTATAATATATAACTTGGCCCGACCTTTTCGGACATTTCGACTCATATATATGTATTTATGGTCACATTTTAGTGCATATTTCTGACTCGATGTGATCCACCTTGACTTATCATATATGTGTTGGTAGCTAACAATCCAATATGCTAATGTTCATGAATCATGTTCACGTATTAAGTTTGGTACATCAACTACGTGTTCAACTTATCTTCTTTTATCAAGTGAAGTCATTTACTTATTCACTGTAATATAAATAAAGTTATAACATAAACTGTGTAAAAGATGTCAAATCTATAAGCATTGCCATGTAGCCCCAAATGATAAACCATGTACTCCCATAATGTATTGTGAGAAAAAGTGACTGAGATATCTTGTTTACATGCTGCAATATCAAACTGCCAATTTAGTGCCCGAATCTGTCAAGATAAGGCCCTGTATCATAATCAAAAATCTCAGCAGTTAGTCGATGGTAGATGTATCCATAGTGTCCCAAATGCTCATTAAACCTTTCAAAACCGATGGAATTATTGTATTCACTATAAAATTAGTAACATCAAAATTAAAGCATTGCATGAAAGAAATTTACAGTGCTATTAGTTTGATGAACCTTTAAAACAAAATTACGACGACGACACCGGCGTGTATCCACTTCAGCATCATAGTTTAACACTCTTTGCAAACCATTCGAAACAACCTTCAAACCATCTGAAACAGCAACAGCTGTTTTCAAATTAAACACTAATTAGCAAACTTAGATTACTTTTTCAAAATGGAATATTCTGAGCTAAACACTTCATATGATTCTATGTACTTAGCATAATAACATCCAATCTTAGGACTAAATGACAAAGTTTTATAAGTCAAAGAAGGAAAAACACTCGTGAAAACAAACATATTTATAAAAATTGCTATTACTAACAGTTCCAAACACCAATGTATTCTGCTATTAAGACAACGCCAAACACCCATGAATTTTGAAATTTAAAATACTCTGAAACACACATAGTTAAAAGTTTTAAGTAAGCAGCTATTTACCGTTGACACGTGTCTTGGATTTTTTTATTATCTTCCATGTTATCTACTCGTCCTGCACGGCAACGCCGTCACCTTCTTTATTGCAATCACTGCTTAAGGTCTACTCCCGGTTCTTTAGTACTCTTGATTGTTGGAAGTGATATTGAATGACAGGTAAGTCTACATGCTCTAAAAAACCAATTGTGGATGCGATATTGAATGAGAGGCACATCTAACGGCTTGGAAAAATAACCGAATTTGAAACCTCCATTTATAAGGGCAAATATTAAAGATGCGATGATGATGAATTAGAGCAGATATTCAAGAGCCGATGATGATGAATGAGGGAAGATTGAAAGGTGTGGGGTGTTTATTGCTTTTAATTAATTTGAGTCATTGTTGTAATTGCTATTGTAAAACTGCCGTATGTATTGATTTTGAAGGAGGTGTGGGTTTAACTGAGTTTAAATCATAAAGACTCACATTGATTATACAGGCAAATGGAGAGGCTAATCTTTGTAGATGTCCATTAACACACCACATTGAATACTCAAAAACTCATTCTTTTATAATATAAGGATAACATGATGTCATTCAGCAATTAAAAATTTTCCAACCAAAGTAAAGAGCTGTTTGTTACGCACCTTTTTACCCTTATAAAAGAGTAAATTGCATAAATCGTCCTTAAAGTTTGGCCAAATTGCATGTTTTGTCCTAAACGTTACGAAAGTGCAAGGATCGTTCATGTGAGGAAACCTTTGGTGCAAGTATAGTCCATGTAAGGAAAAAATTAAGGAAACCTTTGGTGCCAAAGGTTTCTCTACAGGGACGATCCTTGCACTTTCGTAACGTTTAGGATGAAATGTGCAATTTGACTAAACTTTAGGGACGACTTATGCAATTTACTCCTTATAAAATGAAATGATAGATTAAATTTGCAGTTTGGTTTTATAATTGTGAAATAAAGTAAATGACTTTACCCAATTTTTCTTTCAATAATACTTCCGGAGGTTTTGAAAGAATGGTTGTGCAATTCTGACAACTTTGATATATGTGCTATTCTCAGCCATAGTTTGCATCAACTTTTTCTTAATTTATGTATTTTTCTTTCTTATTTTTTTTTCGAAAAACACTTTTAAACTCATTACCAATTTCTAAATTTCTTTTTAATTAATTATTCTTTTTTTTCTCCCAATTTCAAATTCAAATCCGATTCTAACACCGTCTACAACCCAAAAGCACCCTAATTTATTTATATAAGAGCTAGATGTATCACGACATTTGATGTCATGTAAATGCCATAAATTATTCCATGTAAAGTAATCACTTAAACCTTGATATTATATGGATTATAGGTATGTTGTCAAAACCATTTTCATATACCTTGTTGATGCAAAAGTCCGGCTAGATCTGATTTGGCCCAAATAGGTAGTTATTCGGGCTGAGAAACCTTATTCTTGCACCAAATGAATTTCGTTGAGGATCCCTGCACAAGGAATAAAGAACACGCGTTTACCTTATCGTGGGAGCGGATCTCACGATTAGCCTCCGGCGTGAGAGTAAGTATGGTTTTTCAGAGAGTAATCGAGTATGATTAGGGTTTTAGTGATACCTCATTGATGATGATTGTTGATCCTTTTATAGACCTCATGCCCAATAGGGTTTCCCCATAATTTGGCCTAAGCCTTATCCGAAAAAATCAGGATTTGACATTATCTTGGCCCATTTAAACTAGCAGGGTATATCTCCTACTTAAATTAGAGTTATCCTTCTCTGAAATAGCGCATAAATCAGTTGCATGCAGAATACAACTGTTGAAGACCGTGCCATGAAAGCCGCGTCCCGGACAGGTGTCTGTGACCGCGACCGTGACACACTAGCGGATCCGTGATCCGTGACCGCGATACGGGTTAAGCTCATAAGAAGTATGGGTCGTGCCCGATCTGTAGTATACGTCATCATGTCCCCCCAGTCTAGTAGCCGTGGCCGTGGCCAAGAGGTCGCGGTTACTAGACTAAAGGTGAAAAACTGAATCTACCGTACCTTAACCATTACCTGGAACGCCCCCTAAAAATCAGGACACTTTATCGAAAAACGTGGATAACTGACAAAAGATGAGATGTGCGGGCCCAGAGCCGTTTGAACTTCCTCTAAATCCCAACCCTTCAAATAAAAAGTAGGTGACACGCGTCAATCATCTAACTAGGCACGAATATCGAAACTGTAGTATAAATAGGGCAAGCAATCACTGTTGAAACTGTCACAGTTATTTAATTATTCCGCCATTTTCGCACACACAGCCGCACAAACTCTTAAATCCTCGGATTCTCGTTACCATAGGTTAGTACCCCACGCCTTTTTAGCAAACTAGGTAAAAAATGGGTAGGGACACCATACAACTCGAGGACGCTGTGTCAACCATATCTCAAGAGTATCTTTTAAAGTTCGCATCAGAGTACTACATACCGAAAAACCTACACCCAGGGCTGCCTGGTCCCGGAGATCACATAGTTGACTTCCCAGAGGGCAAGGTAGGCGTTTATACAAAAAAAATTGAGTTTACAAACTTTCGCATCCCCATCTCGCAATTTCTCTTCGACATCCTTGGATACTACCAAATTCACTTTTCGCAACTATCAGTGATAGGTGCAGCGAAAGTGAGCCATTTCGAAATCAACTGCCGCGTGCTAAATATAATTCCAACTGTGAACATATTCCGTGTCTTCTACGTGTCGTCGTTCAATTCGGGGTGGATGTCTTTTAGTAAAAGACCAAGAAAAAAATACCCCACAATGTTATACTAAACCACTCGACTCCTTAAAAAATTAGAACAACCGCTTCTTTTGGGTGGACGAGAAGGTGTTCCCCATCGTTGTGGCCTGGCGCACGGCTGCTACAAAATATGATAAGCCAAAGGTAAATACCTACTCCATGGTGGATGTGGCGACACTTGACACGCACTATACCCCAATCCAAAAACAACCGGAGGAGATTTTATGTCTAGTGGGGTTAAGCCGAAACTTGTTCTTACATGACGACGAGTACCCCATATTTCTAAATGACAATGACCATGGTGGGTGTTTAATTATTTTTCTTGTTTCCCACGTATATAAACGTCCATATACGCTAACGTTTACCTATGTGTTTTTGCAGAAATGGATTTGTTCAATCTTATCAGCATGGGAAAGCTGGTTTGGAATTGACAGCTGTGGAGGCGTATGACCCTGAGGCCGACAGTAAATATGTCGCTGCCCTTCATGATCTAAAAGACTTGAACTATCCCTTAATCGACGAGTTAGAGCAATTGAAGGATGCGCCTCTGGACGTCATCATGGCCTCCTTATATTTGGATAGCGACACCGGTGAGGATGCTCCTAAGTTTATCCGCGACCTCTGCCCCAACTCTTCTCAGCTCAAGATTCTCGTGTATCCGGAGGTACGTAGCCCCAGGAACCCTTGGGCTTATAAAGAGGAAATTCTACTGGAAGATGCCATTGCAGCAAACAAAAGCCATGCCGAGAAGAAGAAGAAAAGCAGGGTGGCGTGCCGCACCCGTGGGGTCGGTTCAGCCCACCATGCTAGGTCTGATGGCATTCCGGTGTCAGTACCTACCATAGCTCCTCAAGGCTTACAAATCCTGTTAGCAGATGCTGCTACTCAGACCGAAGACGAGGAATCTCCACGGCTTCTTAGGTCTAAGTCCTTACCTCCTATGTTTAACTTAGATTGGCCATAGTACCTCCTGTGGTACTTTAGACAATATATTTGTTTGTCTTTTTCTGGTATGTAATATGTACACGGATGTCCGTGATTAACAACGGTTGTAATTTACTAACACTTTATATTTTGTGATTGCACGTATAGTGGCTTATATGCTCCATGGGAGTCTTTTCTTATGCATCTAACGTCTTAGGCACATGTAAATTAGGAAAACAGAATCTGTGGCCATAGGGGTTGCAACCCTCTTACGTGGCAAGCAATTTATAAGGGTACGTATCCTATGAATATCCAGAGATAACCACAATATTGTGTTTGCACTTATGTAATGACAAAATAATATGAATGAAAAGAAATAAAACAAGATTTACTTTAAACAAATGTTTTCATAAAAAGACGCGGGATTAGCTAGACCCAGCGGAGTTTTATTCATATCCTAAAAAAAAGAAAGGAAAAAGAAAATACATGGATTATTTTATTAAAGATCCTAGTCACGAACCCAATCTATGCGTGAGCCGTGGCTCAAAGATAACATTTCTTGAGGTTGGCAATGTTCCACGTCCGCGGAAGGACCGCTCCGTCCATAGACCTTAGCTTGTACGCTCCATCACCTAGTACTTTCCGTGACCTCATAAGGTCCTTCCCATTTTGGTCCAAGCTTTCCTCCGTCCATGGCGTAGCTTTCCTCATTACTACGGTAGACATAGTCCCCAGGCTTAAAAGTGACACCACGAACCCTAGCATTGTAATACCTCATCATTTTTAACTTCGCTTTAGCTTTACGGATTGCTGCTCGTTCACGTCTTTCTTTCAATAGGTCCAAGTTTAGCCTAATTTCATCATCATTATGCACTACATCTATTACCGTGATTCTGTATGTTGGCATTCCGATTTCCGCGGGTATGATGGCTTCCGTGCCGTAAGTCAAAGAGAAGGGAGTGTCCCCATTGCTTGACTTGATCATTGTACGGTGAGCCTAAAGGACTTGGGGGATTTCCTCTATCCAATTCTTGTTTCCTTCGCCCAGGCGAGCTTTGATTCCTTCTCCTAGGCTTCTATTCGCTCTTTTCATAAGCCCATTGGACTGCGGATGCTTTACCGAGGCGAAGCGCTGTGTGATATTTGACTTCTCGCACCAATCTTTAAACGGGTTATCGCTGAATTGCTTATCGTTGTCCGAAACTATCTCTCCCGGAAGCCCAAAGCAACACACTATATTGTCCCATACAAACTTCTTTGCTTGACCACCACTGATGGTCGCCACGGCCTTTGCTTCTATCCATTTTGTAAAGTAATCCATGGCGACTATCAAGAACTTGACCTTCTAGGGTCCTTCCGAAAAAGGACCCGCAATGTCGATTCCCTATTTGTAAAATAGCCACAGAGATGTGATTGGAGTCAGCGGCTGCTGAGGGTTTCTTGGCACGGGCCTATATACTTGGCAATCTTTGCACTTGAGTATCATATCCCGTGCGTCCCTGTGCATGGTTGGCTAATAATATCCGGACCGCATGGCTTTGGCGACCATAGATCATGGTACAGCGTGCATGCTGCACGACCCTTCATGTATTTCTCTAATCACATAGTCCGCCTGGAGCGTCCCGACACACCTAAGCCACGATCGTAAAAACGAGCGTCTATAGAGGATTCCGTCCATCAGCTCATATTGTCTGGCTTTGATGCGGAGTTTATTAGCCTCCTTCTTGTCATCCGAGAGGACCCCATCTTTCAGGTACTCTGTTATGGGTGTCATCCAAGTTGGGCCTTCTTCCTCGACCACGGCCGCCACCTCTTTCTCTTGGATGGACTTTTCAAGAAGTACCTCGACCAGGACCTGTTTTGACAAATATGCAAAACTGGTTGATGCGATTTTGCTCAGGGCATCTGCTTTTTTGTTGTGGCTTCTCGGGACCTGGCTTTTTGAGAAACTAGCAAAGCCGCTCACTAGGGTTTTTACCTTTTCCAGATACTTGATCATGTTTTCCTCCTTAGTGATATATGTCCCTAAAACTTGATTTGCCACGAGCTTAGAGTCGATATTTACTTGTACATTGCGTACCCCCATCTGTGCCGCGATACGCAGCCCGACTAGTAATGCCTCATACTCTGCCTCGTTGTTAGAGGTGATGAATTGGAACCTTAGCGCGTAGGTGAACTCTGCCCCATCTGGCCTTGTTAGTATCAGACCCGCGCCCAAACCATCAATACATGACGAACCATCCATGAATAGCGTACATGGTTCTTGCGGGGCCTTTTTTTCTGACGTGTCCGATGAGGCTTCCTTTGGTTTCTCCACGAGGAAATCTGCTAGGATCTGGCCCTTTACTGATGTCCACAGTCGGTATGTGATGTTGTGTTCCCCAAACATGATGCTCCATTTTTGCAGTCGCCCCGCTACATCAGGGCGCGACATGACTTGCTTAATGGGTTGGTCTGTGATAACTGCGATAGGATGGGCTTGGAAGTACCTTCGTAGCCTCTTGGCCATGAAGACCAGTGCTAGGACAAGTTTTTCTATTGGGGTATAGTTTAATTCAGGCCCTTGCAAAGCCCGACTTACAAAATAGACTTGCGTCTGGATTGAGTCCTTTTCTGTCATCAAGACAGCGCCAACCGCTCCTTGAGAGGCGGACAAGTACATTAATAGCTCGTCCTTTAGCCTTGGCGCCACCAATATGGGGAGTTCTGATATATGTTATTTTAGTTGTTTGAAAGCCTGTTCCGCTTCTGGTGTCCAATGGAAGTCGCTTTTTATGCATTTCTTCAAGGTTTTGAAGAGCGACAAGGACTTTTCCGCTGACTTAGATAGGAACCTGTTTAGGCCAGCTAACTTCCCGTTGAGGCTCTGAACCTCCTTGATTGTTCGTGGGGATAGAAGTTGCAAAACAACTTCTATCTTCTCTGGGCACGGTTTTATGCCTTCCGGGCCAACCATATATCCTAGGAACATCCCTTCAATAGCTCTGAACGTACATTTTTTCGGATTGAGTTTCATATTGATCTTTCGTAACGTACGAAATGTTTCTTCAATATCCCTTAGAAGCTCTGCTTCTGTATAACTCTTGATAACCAGGTCGTCGACGTACACTTCCAGATTCCAGCCCACCTGCTTTTTAAATGCTTTATCTACCAGCCGCTGGTACGTGGCTCCAGCGTTCTTAAGCCCGAACGGCATTTTAGTATAGCAATAAACTCCATGAGGGGTATGGAAGGCCGTTTTCTCTTCATCTAATTCCGCCATTTGTATCTGATGATAGCCCTTATATGCATCCAAGAAGCATTTAAAAGGGTAACCGCAGAGGGATTCGACCTTCCAATCAATCTCCGGGAGGGGGTAACAATCCTGCGGGCAGGCCTTGTTTAGATTCGTAAAGTCTAAGCACATTCTCCAGCTGTCGTCATGCTTTTTTACCATGACTGGGTTAGATAACCAATCGTGGTAGTAGACTTCGTGCATAATCCCTGCTTCCACTAGCTTCTGTACCTTTGCCTGGATGGCCTTGGATCGTTCCGGAGCCTGACCCCTCTTATTCTGTCGGACCGGGGGGTATCCATCTCGGATAGCGAGTCTGTGTTCGGCTATCTGCCATGGTACCCCTGTCATGTTGGATGGCTGCCATGCAAATATATCTAGATTCCTCTTCAGGAGCGCGCATAGTGCCGTCTTTCCTTTAATGGATAGCGTTCCTCCCAGAGCAACCACTTGGTCCGGAAAGTCAGGATGCATTGCTACCTTTAAAATTTCCTGACCTTCTTCAATATTTTTTATGGAGTCTTTTGTAGTTGTCTTGATGGTAGCGCACTCGTTTGGCGTCAGGATAGTGCTACAGATAGTTACTACTCCACCATTTACTAGGAACTTGAGCATTTCATGAGCCGTGGATGGTACTGCTTGGATTTCTCTGATCCCGGGTCTCCCAATGATGCCGTTGTACGGTGATGGTGACCTTACTATCATAAAATTCATCCACGCTTTTGTGAAGTGCTATGCGTCTCCTATAGTTACCAACAGCCTTAGTTGCCCCAGCGGCCATATAGTTTCCCCACTAAAACCGGTTAGGGATGTGGTGGCAGGAACCATTTGACTCTTAATCTCTGGCCGGAGCCGATTGAAGCAATGTTCGTAAAGAACTTCCATCGAGGAGCCTCCGTCCACATACATGCGGTGAATCGCGTGTCCTCCGATTTCTGCTTCTATGACCAATGGACCTTCTGTTCCCTTGTTGGTGGACAACGGAGGGAACGTGATCTTATTTACATGAGCAAAACTCAATGTCACCTTCTGTCAAGTCACCTTATGTCACGGCTCTATCATATAGATGGTCGTAGCTTTTTCTTTGGCCGGGGCCTCCGTTTTTCCATTCTTTTGCTTATCTCTGTCCTGTCTGATTTCTTTGATAAAGTGTGAGAGCTTACCCGCCTTTACCAATTCCTCAATCTGCTTCTTTAGCTGCATGCATTCATCCGTACCGTGTCCTTTGTCGTTGTGAAACTCACAGAACTTGGTGCTGCTTCTTTTGTCTGCAGGAGTCACCATGGGAGGTGGTGGTTTAAACTTCTCCGTCTCAGCGGAAAAGATTTCTTTTGGCGTCCTATTCAGAGGGGTGAACTTTTTCGATCCCCGTCCATCTCTTGGTTGGTTTCGAAAGTCGGATCTTCGCTCAAAGGTGTGTCGCTTGGTCTGGTCCTGCGGCTTCCAAGGCGTGTGAACTTTATTTTTTGACGCGGCAACGGTTTCTCCCCGTATAAAGGTCGTGGTCATAGTCATCATCTCCTCCAGAGTCTTTGGGACACGTTCATTGAGGCGTTTCGTCAGCTCAGGGTTATTGACTCCATGCATGAATCCAGAGATTTTCATGCATTCTAGGGCCCCCTTCATACGTCCAGTTTTAACTTTGAAACGCTCCATGAATTCCTCAATCGTCTCTCCATCTCTCTACTTTACGTTGTGAATTTCTACTAGGTCCTTTACATGCTTCTTCTGTTGCATAAAGTACGCGAGGAAAGCTGCTTTTAGATCCTTGTAACTATCAATGCTTTCCGGAGGTAGTTCATTAAACCATACCCTCGCGGCCCCTATTAAGGCAGAGTTGAACATATGGCACCATGTGGGCATTGCCCAACGTTTCACTCGGGGCCGAGGCTTGAAAGACCTTTAAGTGGTCTTCAAGATCTCTAGTTCCATCATATGTTTTCACGTTGTTGGGCATTCGCGTCTTCCTCGAGCTTCTGAAGTTGTGAATTCGAGGTGTAAACGGATCTACATCCTCGCAGCTCCAAGGTACGACCAAGTCTTCCTCCAGCGTCTTGCGCCTTTTATCTCTTGACTTCCAATGGCCCGTGTCACTGGTGCTGCTTTCAGATCCACAGGATGGTGGAGATTCGCTTTCCCTCCATCTCCTCGTGCTCCTGGGTCGACGTCTGTCTCGGGGGGGTCCTCTGTACTTGGTCCTAGTCCCTTGGTAGGAGTAGATACCATCGTACGACTCTTCAATGTCGCAGAGGTGGTCTTTGTGTCAGGAATGGTCTTTGTGTCGGGAACGGTCTAGACCTTGTCATGCTTGGTGAGTAGGTATGCTGAGCCGTTCGTGTACACTTCTCCTTCGACGGCTCAGACGGTTAAACACGTTCCCGTCGTTGTATCTCAAGCGGTCCTGGACCCTGGGCCTCCTTGAAGGGGTGTGGTATCTAACGAGTAAGACGCCAGCGCTTGAATTTTGAGAACCCTCTCTTGCTCTCCGACCTTTCTCGGGGCTTTCTCCGAAGTCCAGTCTGACATGAACTTCTTTTCGCTTATTGCGACGGACTTTATCCATGATAATGGGTAAGATGTCATCGTAATGTTCCTCACAGAAATTCTGGATGTTAACTTTTCCATTTCCTTCTGTGTTTTTTCTTTGTTCGATGTTTTCATGACAGTGGCTACAATTGGGGTTGTGTTAGCCATTGCACTCATTCTTCAGAGTGTTCCTCACAGAAGTCCTAGATGTTAACTTTATCCATGATAATGGGTAAGATGTCATCGTAATGTTCCTCATAGAAGTCCCACGGATGGCGCCAACTTGTTGATGCAAAAGTCCGGCTGGATCTGATTTGGCCCGAATAGGTAGTTATTCGGGCCGTTATTCGGGCCGAGGAACCTTATTCTTGTACCAAGTAAATTTCGTTGAGGATCCATGCACAAGGAATAAAGAACACGCATTAACCTTATCGTGGGAGCGGATCCCACAATTAGCCTTCGGTGTGAGAGTAAGTATGGATTTTCAGAGAGTAATCGAGTATGATTAAGGTTTTAGTGATACCTCATTGATGATGATTGTTGATCCTTTTATAGGCCTCATGCCCAATAGGGTTTCCCCATAATCCGGCTTAAGCCTTATCCGACAAAACTGGGATTTGACATTATCTTGGCCCATTTAAACTAGCAGAGTATATCTCCTATTTAATTTAGAGTTGTCCTTTCCTGAAATAACGCATAAATCAGTTGCATGCAGAATACAACTGTTGGAGACCGTGCCATGAAAGTCGCGTCCCAGACAGGTGTCCGTGACCGCGACCGTGACACACTAGCGGATCCGTGATCCGTGACCGTGATACGGATTAAGCCCATAAGAAGTATGGGTCGTGCCCTGTCCGTACTATACGTCATCATACCTGAACTTCAGCATTTATAAACACTAGCCGGTACCCGCGCAATGCGACGGCGGGTACCCTGTGACTATATTTTGCAGCGAGCAAATGTTATCCGGCTAAGCATTTTTCTAACGAAAAAATAAAGAATCTCTGCAGTAGGTACTAATAAGAGTTGAGGAGTGAAAGCGAGGGTATATTGAGAGACTATTTTTGTTGTAACAAAAAACATTTGTGTGTGGGAGATATGAAATGGTTTGTGTGGATTTATATTATGGATGCGGTTACATATTTTTAATAATCATTATTAATAGTAATGATTTTAAGCGGTTACACGTTTTGAATAATTATTGGAGGCCGTTACAATGATGGTTTAAGCGGTTACACGTTTTTAATGATATTGCTTATTCTTTTTTTAAGATTTGAAAATGATAAACTTAGACAAATTCAATAATTATTTTTAACAGTGAACAATCACTACATAATAAAAAGAAAAAAAAAGAAAATTACTGCACAACGTAAATAGTAGTTAAGTAAATTGAACAATTCCAAACATCACAATAATCACAAATCAAATATTAAAATTCTAACAATTCGACAAAATAAAACCTAAACGGGTATCATCATCATCATCGATCATCAATTCAAAACTACAATCACCAAATCACTAACATAACATGATGAAAAAAACTAACTAAAAATCTCAGCCGCTTCATCAAAAGTTAATAGATTTAGGATCACGAATGCTTTGCAGATCAATCATTAATTCATAAGACTCTATCCCTAAAAAAATCCAAATCCATCAAACATTAGCATTTGACATCAACGATGTAATCCCTTAACATTTCTTGAAATCATCATTGCAATAATTAACCATGATGTTATCAAACATTTTAACAAAATCATCAAAATCAAACATTTTAAACCCTCTTCATTCATCTCCAAAACCTTCATCACTTTAAAAAAAATGACATCACCGGAATAAGAAGACCTCCATTTCTTTGGTACCCGTATTCCTCTTCTGCTTTGGTACCCGTATTCCTCCAAAGCCATAATCATTAGCTTGACAGACGGCGAAGACAATGGCGGCGGTAACGGCTGACAGCATATGATGTTGGCAAAGGTGGCGGCAGAACTAAACGGTAGTGGCGGCAAAATCTGATATGTGAGACGGCGGAATTTGGTGGTTTGAAGAAAGAAAGAGAAAGGTGTTTGTATTTTTAAGAGAGATAAAATAGAGAGATGAAAATGATGTAATAATTTTGTTAGTGTGTTAGGTTTTTATACTCGTATTTGAGTTTGTGGTTTACACTTAAATGATGTTTAATGGACCGTTACAAATGGACCACATGAATGCAACAGTTATAATTTGACTGAATTGATGACAATATCAATGTTAGCAGTTACAAGTTGACTGTTTTAAAAAACATATATGGGCCATTACAACTTTACCATTTAATTGGTTGTTACATATTTTGGGGTGTTACAAGTTTTGGTTATTAAAGGATTTTAAAAGCTTTTAAATGTGTATGATGAATATTTTTTAATGGTTTTACATCTTTTCCAATAAAGTAATCTTTTTTACTTAATTTTTTAAGACTTCTAAAAATAGATGGGCTAAATACTTTATAAAGTAGTATAGATAGTTTGAGTTAAAAAAAAATAAGAGAAAGGTGTTTGTGTTTTTAAGAGATAAAATAGAGTGATGAAAATGGTGTAATGAATTTTGTTAGTGTGTTAGGTTTTTATACTCGTATTTGAGTTTGTGATTTACACTTAAATGATGTTTAATGGACCGTTACAAATGGACCACATGAATGCAGCAGTTACAATTTGACTGAATTGATGACAATATCAATGTTAGCAGTTACAAGTTGACTGAATTAAAAAACATATATGGGTCGTTACAGCTTTACCATTTAATTGGTTGTTACATGTTTTGGGGTGTTACAAGTTTTGGCTATTAAAGGCTTTTAAATGTGTATGATGTACATTTTCTAATGGTTTTACATCTTTCCTAATAAAGTAATCTTTTTTACTTAATTTTTTAAGACTTCTAAAAATAGATGGGCTAAATGCTTTATAAAGTAGTATAGATTGTACCTATTACGTGTGACATGTTTTTATAGTGGCATTTTGTTAAGGATATGGTAAGATTTTGCATTATTAAGGCATGATTATAGCAATATTGGAGAGCTGTATGTTACAAGTCTTAAGGTTGGAGGGATGTAACTTTGGTTTTATATATAAAAAAAAGAAGATGAAAAAGTGGAGAAAAACTCACCAAAGAACATCGAGCCATGGAAAAAAAAAAGATACAGTCATGTGCATAAGGTAGCAGCGGTTGGCAACAGATGGTGATCAAGCTAAAGTAGGGGAGAGCAGGTGGCAGCCGATCATTCCGAAGAGAGATCGGCAGAGACGGCGGCGGAATCCGACGGCAAACAGCGGCAGGGCGTCCGGCATGGTGGTGACGTCCGGCGTGGTAGTGACGTCCGATGGTAGGACCGGCGTGATGAGGTGGGGGTGGTGGATGATAGTTTTTATGAGATGAGAGAATAGTGAGTATTTTTTGTGTGTCTTTGTTTGTGTGGTGTGTGAAATAGATTGTAGTTATATTTATAGTGATAAAATATAACAACATTTTTAATGGTTTTTAAAGAGGGTGTTATATTGTTTGGTAGAATTTTATTGGTTGCATAAAAAGATTGTACAACGTGCATAAGGATTTGCACTACTTAAGACTTCTTTTTATAGTAATCTTTTTTACTTAAAATTTTAAGTACTTCTAATTTTAAAAATTGGCTAAATCTACCTCTTATATAAAGGAATGTTTGTCCCCCAAAACCTCTAATCAAAAAACACGTGGCTTTTTTCTTTTTTTAACAACCCTACGATCACTTCCTATTAACAAACACTATCCTATCATACAGCGCCCCCAATTTGTAACCCTAAACCCACCCCAAAAAAAATTTAGTCTGTATCTTACAATATATGATCTAATTTATCTTCCAATATATGATCTAACCAAAACCCTTACAATATATGGTCCAATCTATTATTATAACGAATTCCTAAATCTGTATGTTACAATATATGATCTAACTTTTCATTGACCCAATGTTAAAGCCTCAAAAACCAATAGTTTTGAATGTTCTCTATTTTTTTATCTTGATGATTCCGATTTCGTCTGTGATTGATAATCATTTGAATTTGCTAATTTACAAGTAATGCATCTATCGGCTGTTGCAGCTTTTATATTCATATTGAAGGTTTTTTTTATTATCATGTATCTTTTATTATTGTTTTTTTTATTATCAGGTATCTTTTATTATTGTTTTTTATTCCCAGTTATCTTTTGTTGTTGTTTAATTTGTTATAGTTAAGCATGTTGCACAATTATGTGATATTTAAGCTCAACGAATATGGAGTTGTAAAAACCAGCCATGTTATTATGGTGCTCTTTTATAACCTATATGCAATTGTGTTTTGATGTAGTATAACAGTTCATGTTATCATGTCCTCGACTGTTTCTGTCTTTGTTTAAAGGTTACATTGCTATTAGTACGTTTTTCTTGAAGTAACTTTAAAGATTACAAAACATGTTTCTGCCATGTGATTATTCATGTTTTATAATTTTTCATGAGTTGGGTGAAGTTTATCTTTTTTCTTATTCCATAAAAATCACCTTTTTATGCAGGAAATGAGCAACAACATTAAGGTGGACGATGAGTAGAAAAGGAAGAGTACTACGGATGAAAGAGTAATGTAAGTTAGTTATCTTAACTCAAAGTTCGTTATTAAATGTATCATGGTCATGGAGGTGGTGGTGGTGGTTATTTTCTTCTGCAAGTGAAAGGATGATCATTGCTGCCTTTAGAAAAAATATGTTCACCCATATGGTTAATCAAGTAATACCACTTCCTTTTAGCATATAAAGCTTCTGCGTTGAACTAGATCAAGGTACAACATATTACTTTATTAGTACATGACCACATGTATATTTAGGGTAAACAACAACTAACTTAGCTTGCATACATATAGTTTCATTTATTGGTTGTACATTTGAAGAGATTTTGAATAAATGAATTGTTGTAAATTTGAAATCAATAGGTTAGTCGCGTTGAATATGGGCAAATGCTTTTGATTCTTAGAATTTTAACGCTTATAAATATATCTTTAATTGCTTTCAGTTACTTTATGAGATTATGACATAGCATACAGTAAATGAAATTTACAAGTTTCCTTGACATCTGATGTGTACAGGGTCAGCAGATAGATTACACATGGTCCTGGAGCTTGTGAGCACTGTACACGATCTTTCTTCTATTCTTAGGCTTGACTTTTATTATTAGCTTGCAAAAATAGCTGGAAACAATGTGGTTGCAACTTGTGGAGGTAAAGATAAGGCCATTCTCTCAAAGGATTTGGAAGTCGATTAAGTCATCGACTATAGAGAAGAATCAATAAAAAGTGTATACACATGTGTGAGATTTCATGATTCACGATCTCGGAAGGTCGGGGAAGCTCAAAATAAGAATAAGTCATTATGGAGAGGAGAGAGCTTTTTCAATTTTCAATTTTTATTAAAAGGAAAAAAGAAATGGAAAATACAAATGTGAGCTTCACCCTCTAATGTTGATTAGAGGGGAGTATTTATAGGTAAAACACAAGGATACTTTGGACTAATTACACTTTTAGTCCTTGTGTTTTAACTTAAACATAAACTAGAGTAATTTCCATATAAACACCATATTTTTGATCCTAACAATCTTCCCCCAATATGGTGGCATATGAAATTACTTACAATGTATCCTACAAGTTCAAATAGCTAAAGATATCTGCAGTTTGCTTTGTCTTCAACATGTACTTTAGCTTGAATCAATCCTTTACTTATAGAGAATACAATGTAATCCATATAAACTGAGTTGACTTCCCCCCAATTCATACCGCATGTCTCTAAGCAGTTTGACTGCTTCCCCCCAAACAGACAGCCATTCGAAGTAAATATGAAACTTTGATGTAGTTGACAAATCTTCTAACTATAACGGTTTAAGCTCGCAACAGAATTTGTAGAAGATGAAGTAAACTACACTTAGCAGCAAATCTGACTTCTTCATTGCGGATTAGTAGCCAATCCATTCAGGGGAACATGCACAGACTTCACACATTTCTTCCCCTGATCGATGCAGTTTATCGAAGTATTCAACCAAAAAAAGATGATAGTCAAAAGAATATGAAAGGAAATACCACAAGTACACCTTTCTTCCCCCTGATTGCATTCGATGACCATCGAAAAAATCATAATTTGTGTACGCCTGAATATTCAATAGAAAAATCAAGTGTGAAGTCGCTTCTCCTCAGACTTATTCAATTCCAACCTTGTATTCTGTCGGCTCTTTGTAATGATTACTGATGGAGAAAATGCAGTATGACAAACTTGATGTTGAAGTAGAATATCCCAAACTTGTGTCTTATATCTTGTACTATCCACGACTCTAAACTTACACTGAATACTACAACGTAATTCCTCGAAGTGTAAGTAGACCTAAGTCTCTTGACAAATCCTTAAATATTTGAGACACTAAGCACTACAATGTAACTCCTTTAAGTGATAGCAAATGTGCGCGTTGAGCACCAACTTTTATGATTGTAGATCCACATTGCTAGAGTTGACAAGTCTTCATCAACACCGGTTATAAGCTCGAACAAGTTATCTTTAAAAGTCATCATCCAACTAACCCCGACTTTAAGATATGATAAGAACACGCACTCGTGAAATTCCACTTCAACTTCAAATAAATAATAACAAATCATCCCTGTAATCAATTCTTGCAATTAAATCCCGAGACTAGCCTTTTGAACGGTTTTCGTGAATCTTTTATTCGGATCGTTTTAAGCAATAAGTGATGTTTCGTTTTTGCATTTTTAGCCATAATAGTTCAGCCTATTTTTATAAAATTCGCAGTCCAATCCATAATTCAGCCCATTTTGTTATTCACTTTTTCGACTAGGCACATCTTAATACAATGAACACACAAAAATTTGAGCCCATAATGTTAGAATTTAGTGAACATGAGCCCATCAAAATTACTAGCGCAGCCCATAATAACCTTTACACAACCATTGCATATTATGTAGGGAGCCCAACATTTGTCTAATAAGTATGAAACCCTATCCCTATTTTGCTTTTCATACGCAGCAACCAATCTCCATCAATCTAAACCATACAAAACCACAAACACATCTCCTTCAAAATCAATGAAACTTAAGAACAAAATCCACTATCTTTTTCAGTTAACACAAACCAACGAGGCACTCAAGTACTTTTCGGCTTCTAAGATCATGAAAGTGGTCTCGGGTAGGTTGTTGTTTCATGTTTTTGTATTTGCGTTTGTGAGCGAATCAAAAGATAAGAATATAACAAAAATTGTTATATCTCTTTCTTTGATTTTCGGGCAGTGAAAAAGAGTTATGCCTCTTAAAGATCGATGATGAACTTGTTGTCTCATGAAAATTTGTAACGATTATAGGTGAGAACAAAACTGAGATAATTTATTTCTTTTTGTGGTTTTGAGTCTTGATACTGTGTAAGAGGAGTTGAGATTGATTGTATAGAGGATGGGAAAGGTTGATTGTGTTGGAGTATTGTATGTGGTTAGGTTTCTGTCTCGACTGATCATGCTTTTCTTTCTTTTGCATTTTCGATACAGTGTTGTATGACTCGGTAATAGTCGAGTTTGCACTGAGTCAACTTAGTGTCGAAAATCTTTTCGGTGCAGATCTTGTCCATGGACATCGAAAATCTTTATCGAAATTACTTATCATTTTTAACTTTCGATGCAGATATGGCTATTTCTTCTCATTTTTCATTTCTTGATTTACATCGAAATTGTAGATCTGGTCGTTACATCATATCAAAATTGTAGCAGTTGAGTTTTTGTTATTTGGTACAGATCTGTTCTCTTCCTCATTTCATTCTCGATAAAAAAAAATCCGGAACCCATTTTCGGAAGAAGCAGTTATAGTAACGAGTTTGACCGTTGACCAAAAGTCAATACCGAGTTTGACCAGATCTGAAACTACTTCCGAGTTTGACTTTTTGACCAGTTCCAAATTTGTAAAGTAAGCAGATTTAGCACATCTTATAATAGAATCTGATCGAGTTTGTTCTTACGATAAAACCGTAAGCAGCCAAACTCGATCATATCAAACATAATCGAAAAGGTAAAATAATATGCTGAAATAAGCTAATCAATAAGCTGTAAAACTGCGAAACACCGAAATAAACTCGAATAAGCTGAAACCACAACTAATCTGTTGAATAAACCATACGAACTGAATCTGGACTGAAATAGGCTCAAATAAGCTGCTGGACCGATAATCAGAACTGAATAAGCAAAAGCCAGAATAAGCTGAACCGAATAAGCCGTAAAACATCACGAATCGCTCCTACAGCTCTAATACCACTTGTTAGATTTCATGATTCACGATCTTGGGAGGTCGGGGAAGCTCAAAATAAGAATAAGCCATTATGGAGAGGAGAGAGCTTTTTCAAATTTCAATTTTTATTAAAAGGAAAAAGGAAATGGAAAATACAAATGTGAGCTTCACCCTCTAATGTTGATTAGAGGGGAGTATTTATAGGTAAAACACAAGGACACTTTGGACTAATTACACTTTTAGTCCTTGTGTTTTAACTTAAACATAAACTAGAGTAATCTCCATATAAATACCATATTTTTGATCCTAACAACATGTTTCCATTTATATTTTTTAAACAATTAACCAAACTACATATAAACATAAGAAAATATTTTTAGATGGCAGGTTTTTAAGAAGGAATTTCCAAAGACTGGTGATATGTTTGATACGTGCTTCATTGCCTTAGTAGTTTACGGATGAATGGTCGTTATTGAAATAATCTCTCAGGTAATTGAGCTTTGTGCCGAAGTATTTATATGCTGACTTTTT
>BQNB010113209.1:0-17728 GCA_026074375.1 Tanacetum coccineum
AGCCTTAGAAACCACTAATGAAACCATAGTTTAATATTCTACAGGAAAACGTTTTTATAACAGTAGTAATGAAGTAACTAGGTTAGCATGTTTTCTCTCCTGATATCTCTAACTCTTTTAATTTTCAATAATTAATTTTATTGTTATTTATTTCAAATCAATCCAAAAAACATTTTTAAAACGTGACATTTCAAATTAAAACTAATTACAACTAGTTCTTGGGACGACCTCGGATTTACCATTCTATACTACCCACGATTAGGTTCTCTGCCCGTTAATGCGTTGTCAGGTAGATCGAGTTTTATAAATTTAAAACTTGATAAATTAATATTTTAAAATAAAATACACATCAAGTATTTTCACAAAAATAAATATACAAAATATTTTCTAATTAAAAGAAAAGTTTTATTTAAAACTTAAATTTGAAATTCACTGGGCGGCCCCCTTATAGGCCTGGCGGCCCTCGGATATATCTGGGACCGTCGGGACCGCCTGCAATTACCACTAGGTTTTCCTGCCTATAAATACTGCTCCATTCCTAGCTGAAAAAATACATCTTTGCACTAATTTTTTCAGTCTTCTTTCTCTTTCTAAAAACCTACTTTCTCTCACTAAATCTCTTGATCACTAACATTGTTTGATCTTGTTTCAAGTGATCTAATCTCTTCTTCTCATCCCTCTTCTCTATTAACTACAAGAGAAGAACATTCATATTCGTCAAGAAATGAATTGTTATTTAGTGATCTCTCTTATCTTTTTCTAAGTATCAAATCTCTATTATAATTATCTTGTATGATTATGTGATTCGAATAGTGTGTAAATCCGATAGTGTAAATCTTGTGAGTGTATAGTGTTTGTGAAGTGGTAGATTGGTTCTAGCTAAGATTAGGACTTGACATTTAGCTTAGTGTTGCTAATTGATATTGGATGAGAAAACGAATAGAGGCATCTCTTAAGAAACCCTAAGCTTTGAAAATTTATTGTATTTGATTCTTTGATAGAAAAAGAAGCAGAAGGTTTCGGATTTAAGTATGATACAGGTATGGAAGTAGTTTTGGTAATTGATTCATGGATGGGATCTATTTTAATATGAAATCCCTGATTTTTAGGGAGTGGTTTTTGGTTCCCATATTTGTTTCCTATATTGTTGGATGTGGCATACATCAAGTTTTATATTTATGAACTTTTTAATGCTGATAAGGAAACATATTAGTACTGCCATGAAGATTACTTTAATACTGCCTATGATTGTTAATGCAGCCACAAAACGAGTTAATGCTGCCAAGATATATTTTAGTGTTGTGAACGAATAACTTATGTTGGGCCTAAAAGTATACATTAGTGCTGTTGGACGTAATTATTACTGTTTGGGCCATGAAATGTTAATGTTGTTCGTGTGTATGGGCTCAAATAAACTAGTACTGTGCGTGCTTAAGGTTTTAATACTGTTCGAAAGTATGTGTACTGCCTTTGTTGTTCGAGATGTTTTAATACTGCTAGTGGCGTCAGAGAAATGTTGTTTGTACTGTTAGCTTTGTTTGATATCTAACAACACACAGTTTGGTTCTCGGATAGTTTGTTCTTAGCCTGATTTATGGATAGTGGTTTTGAGAATTGGCAAGCTATAAGGGATAAGAGAATTTTCAGGTGTTGGTTTCATTTCAACACAACAAATGGTAATCAATTCACCATGTCTAACCGACACTAAGAATTGGCTATTCTAGTGAAAACGACATCTGGTAAAGAATTCTCAAATCTGTTGATAGCTGATAGTTTGCCCAAAACTATATGGTTATCAATTCACCATGTTTTATTATGAAGAATTGGCTATTCCGGGGCAAACGGCAACCGGTAAAGAATCATCAAATCCGTTTATGGCTGGTAGTTTGCCAAAAACTATACATTTTTGTGATTCACTTCAAAGTGATGAGGATAGTTTTGAACTTATTGAATTGATGATTCTTTGTACCAATTTTCTTACCATGGTTCGAAGACTTTAAAAACCACTTATCTGATAATGAAGAAAGTTTGGGTGATGATGCATCCAAATAGGGGAGGATTGATATTGGTGATATTGATACTGATGCAGAGATTATATTAATTGATGAAACTCTGGGAAGGATAAATGATATTGTTGCTGATGAAGATATTACCCTAATTCCTAAATTAATCATAAAACAGCTTAAGATGTAAAGAAGTGTTTGGAAGCATCCTCCTGGAGATTAAGAAGCTTTTAATGAAGAAACTTGATGATTAATCCAGATGAATATCAAGTTTATAGGAGGATTGTTGGGAATTAAAAGTCTTCTTAATACTGTTAAATATTAATGCTACTAGTCAATGATAAAAGAGAAGTTTTAACTAGAGATTGAAGACATTAATGATGATTGAAGCCATTAATAATAATTGAAGACTTTATGTTGATTGAAGACATTAATGATGATTAAAGATTTTATGTTGATGAGAAGTTTAATTGAGGTAATTAATGTTGATTTAAGAGTTACAATTGATTGTGGAAAGTATTGAATTTAATTGATTAATGTTGACCACATAGTTAGAAACATATTAAATACTTAATTATGGTATTTAACATGGTTGACTAGATATGTAGAAAGTATTGAATTCAATTGATTAATGTTGAATACATAGTTAGAAACATATTGAATACTTAGTTATGGTATTCAATATGGTTGACTAGATATGTTAGGAAAATATTGTAAACCCTAATGGACTTCTTGGTGTATAAAAGAAGGTCCAGGGTGTAGAGTTAGACAATAGAATTACAATCCATACAAGTTTATTGAGTCATATAGAAATCTGTAACCTAGGCAGATTCAAGTTATAATACAAAGTGCGAGTTTGATATAAGATCTCTTGTGTTTTCTTAATATTGTTCTTCTTAGCATTATTGATTAGCTTCCGCATAATCAATAGTGTTCAATCAGTGTTTCATTATTGTTGCTCTAGATTCATCTAAAGTAACAACCCCTTTGCAAGCTAAAGGTTCTAGATCTATTTAAAAAGGGATCCAACATTTTCAGTCTTCATCTCTGAGCAGTCTTAACTTCTACTAGCAGCAGTAACTTTATACTAACAATACTAATTATACTAACAGTAGTAACTAGCAGTAGTAACTTTTATACTACCAGTACTAACTACTTAGCATAATTTTCATTAGTATTACCAGCAACACTAAGTTATGCTTGACAGGATGAATTCATGTTAGATCATGAATGAGATTAGGAGATAGCCGTGCTCATCGGTTTGGACTTTGACTTGACTATAAAAGTCTATAATGAATCGAGGAACGATTGGCTCATTGATTTCGAAAAGACAATTGAAGCGAATATTGGTGAAAATTCGCTCAATGCCATTGGATTTGAAGTGGAGTTGATCCACGACTCGACCCTCGTGAATGAAATGGTTTTCGATTGGTTTATAAAATTGAGCAATGACTGGAGAGAATTCGGGTATTTTGAATACTTTAGGGATATAGGATTTAGTGCTGGAGGTATCACCAACGGTTGCTCGAGGCATATTTATCATATAAACAAGACAACAAAGAAATAAATTTAAAAAAATGATAAAAAAATAAAGGTTTTGAAAAACGACAAATGAAGGATTACTTCGACTCTAAAAATAAAAACCTAAGAAGTAATCCATATGTTCCTTAATTTATTTTTGACTTAATTTAGGTTGTCGAAGAATATATATTAATTATATATTTTAAAATCTAGGTAATGACCCAAACACTTCCTTATCAATACAAGACTTGACTAAAATTGTCGAAAGATATACGTTAAGTTGTATATTTTGTTGACAAATATAAGTTCATTATTTTTGACTTGACGAGAGTTAAATGGTGTTTGTTTTGACTCAAGACTATATTTTAAAAACGTTAAATCAAACGCCCCTTTATTTTATACTTTTTATAAAATGTATCAATATATATATATATATATTTGAATTATATATCTTGATGACTTATACAAGTTAGTTATGTGTTTATACAAGTGACAAAAATATAGTGATGGTCATTTCGACTCTAAAAACCGATCCTAAGAAACGAACCAAACACCCCTTTATTTTTATAAAACTTTATCCATTGATTCGAAAAATAAGCATCTATGTATGTTTCGATAGTCAATGTATAATCATTTTAACGTGTTTTTGGCATGAATCAACAATGTATAAAATTTTGTTTTGAAATTTCAAAAAAAAATTCAAAAAAATAAATATATTTTTATAAATTTTCAAACCAAAAAAAAAATTGTGACTCAATCCTATTAAAAATTTTGAATTCCTATGACTACGGAAATTATTATAGTTATGGATTTCCTAGTTCTAATCAAAAAATTATAAATAAAAATTGTGAGAAATACCCAATTTTGATTAGGAACAAAATTTGATGAAATTGAAAAAGAAAAGTATAGGAAATCTTACAATAGAGGCTGTTAATCTTCTTGTTGGTGTTTGCCCCTTGCGAATTTTGATTGATTTTGTGTTTAGGGATTGGATTTTGTGGTTTTGGTGATGGTGTTTCGTCACACAGTAGCAGGGAAAGAAGAAAAGATGAAAGTGGAGTGTTTGGTAATCAATTTTGCAGAAGGAAAGGCTGTTTGGCATTTTAAATAGGCCGGTCCCCTTAAAGATAAGGGGGCTGCCCACATTAACACTGCCGGTCCCCTTAAATATAAGGGGGTCGCCTATCTGGAAAAAAAAATTGTTTTTCGATTTTGAGTAGTTTTGTAAATATATAATTATTAAAATACATCGGGAGCTACTAGTAATATTATTTTAGATAATCTAGTTGTCGAAATAATGACGTTGAAGACGAGAGAAAAATACTTGACACTTTTAGTTAACTTTTCGTTAAGTTAAGTAAACTTAAATAATTTCTAAGAAATAAATAGAAGTCAAAGATTTTTAGATCGAGAGGTGGTTTAGAGATGATTTACGAAATTTAATTGACATTTTAATTAACCTTTCGTTAATTAAAAATACTTTGATTACTTCGGATGAGATAATCAAGTTGTCAAGCAGAGAGAAGATTTAATGAGGATTTAGTGACATTTTCAATCAACTTCTTGTTAATTGAATGAATTAATTACTTCAGATGAAATAATTAATTGTCACGATTTGGAGTGTTTGAGAGATGATTAATACGTGATGATAGAATAATAGAACGGAGTCAAAACTCGATAAGACGGTTCCGATAGACGTAGATGCTTGTAGACGTGTAGTCGAGGCGGACGTCGCAGTCGAAGAGGGTTTGTTTCATCCATAGTGTTTTGATGTCATGCCTTTCCGGCGTAAGATATAAAAACTAATCCTACTTCTATGTTAATTATTACCCACTAACTCACTTTTCTTCATCTAAGTGAGTTCTCTACAAGTGGACATAGAACATTTCCATTTTCTAGTGGTACGTAGAGAGTCCTAATTCAACTACGTGAGAGAAGAGTTCATAATGAACAATCTCTCTTAATTCTACAAAACCAACAAATGGCATTTCTAGTGACTACACTATTTCCACATGCTTAACTTTACTCTATTAACTATAATCTTTTAGTTTAGCAAATATTATTTGTAGCATAATATCACATAGTCATTTAACACTTTGCACATAATCTATATTCTAAGTAGTTGGGAAAGAAAGCGTACCTTTGCCTACGATGTGTTTTCTTTAACATCTTTAAGTAAGCAAGCTTTGAAGTAGAAATCTTTTGGTAAACCCATCATAAGATTTTAAGAATGTATTCAATCGTCGGATTCCAAGAAATGTTCATGAACAACTCAACTAAAATGTTGTAACGACTCAACCACTTGGTCCCCAATGTCTCATGGGTCCAAAATTGTTAGTCCCGAACATATTTTGCATATGTTGCATTTGATTCGAATACATATAGGGTAGACATATTCCCCACGGAGAGAAGTTTGGTTGTTGTGAATAATTCCACATTGAATGATTATTATTAGGGTAATTTTGTCTAACTTGATCTCTCCTAGGTTGTGGTGTTTTTGACCGAGGTTGAGGATTATTAGCTCTTTTTTGAGGAGGAGTTTTAGATCTCATTTTTGGTTTAGTAAATCTGACTCCGGGTTTTAAGGAAGGTTTATAAAAACGTTTTACTTTGTCGTTGCTTGCAATAGGAATTTTAGTATTATTTATAAGCATAAATTTTGGTCTTAGGCTTGAGTTTAATTCTACTACTTTTTCTTTAGACTTAACCTCTTGTGACTTTACAAAATTTACTTGTTTAGACTCACTAGTTGATCCGTTGGTATAATTAAATCCTAGGCCGAATTTATCTCCAGAAGGTTTTTGAAGATTTAACATTTTCTTAAGCGATTGACTACTATTATTAAGTTGATTAAGCTTAGAAATTTCTTCCTTAAGCTTTTCATTTTCAAACCTAAGGTCTTGACATATTTTACATTCTTCATTGACTTCCTTACCCTTTTCTAATCTAGACAATTTATTTTTTAGTTCTAGTACTTTATTTTCTAATTGATTTTTAATTTGTTTTAGTGATTTGTTTTTAGTCATGAATTTTATACCTACTTTGCATAATCTATTATATTCACTATCTAAGTCTTTTTCATCTAACGATGATTGGTCCTCACTAAAAAATTCGATTTCAGAAAGTGACTCATTAGATGCTTTAGCCATAAGACATTTTTCGTCTTTTGTCTTTTCTTCTTAATCTTCGTCGCTATCACTCCATGATCCTCCAACGAAGGCTCTTTGATTGTAGTTTCTTGATAGTTTTAGACATTCCCCGATGAGATGGTTTGGATCTCTACATTTAAAATATTTTCTTTCGCTTTTGCCATTTTTGTCGTCTTTATTTCTTTGTAATAACTTTCTTTCGTCATGTGGTTTTCTTACGAATCTTCCTCGTCTTTTGAAAAATTTCATGAAATCTATCACGGCCATGGCGTATTCTTCGTCTTCACTATCAGAAGTCGAACTATCTTAATCACTAGATTCCTTTTTTGCCTTCAAAGCAAGAGATCTATTTTGTTCTCTTTTGCCTTTGACCATTTCGGAATCTTTCTTTATTATCACGTCATAAACTTTCAAGTTTTCAATAAGCTCGTCAAGTGATAATGATGTCAAGTCTTTCGACTCTTCAATAGCCGTAACCTTTGCGCGCCATTTAGGATGAAGTGCCCTAAGAAATTTCCTAACATAATTCTTGCTAGAAAAACCTTCATCAAGTGCTTTTAGACTAGTAATAATAGTGTTAAATCTAGCAAAATCATTATCTATCGATTCCTTTTCTGGAATCGTAAATTGTTCATATTGTTGAACAAGATCTATTTTATTATCTTTGACTTGACTATTTCCTTGGTGAGTGATTAATAAAGTATCCCAAATTTCTTTTGCGGTTTTACACATAAAAATTCTTTCATATTCTTTACGTGGCAAAGCATTATAAATCACTATTTTGGCTTCATTATTTTTAGCAAGTTTCTTTTTAAGATCATCGTTTTGTTTATCAAACGGTACTATTTCATCCTTTTTAGTTTCGGGATTATTTTAAATAGGAGGAAAATCACCATAGGCAATAACATGCCACAGATCTAGATCTTTTGATTTCACATAAGTTTCGAATCTATTTTTCCAATAAATAAATTCATCACTTTCAAATAGTGGTGATCTTTACATAGATTTCCCTTCTAAATATTTTTCCGATTCCATAGATCGATTCAAGTTTTAAAATACAATTTATTTTAAAATCTTGTTTAACCTGGCTCCTAATACCAATTGTGAAAACTAGAAGGGGGGTTGAATAGTTTACCGCTTTTTAAACTAATGTTGTGTTTGTATATAAAAACTTAGATTCGACTTTATGTGATCTCAATATGTGCACAATATGAACAATACAAGTAAGTAAATAAATGACAAGTAAATATGAAAGACAAGATATAAGAGTTAGAAAGATCAAACCACAACACAAGGATTTATAGTGGTTCGGTAACGAAGCACCTCTTCGCCATACTCCACTCCTCGAGCACCAAACTCGAGAGTTCTCTTCACTATGTCAACAAACTCCCTTTAGGCGGAGAAAACCGTACACAACTTTGCTTACACCAGTTTTCGACACTAAGCAAAATGTCGAGTTCTAATCCTAGCTAGAACTAATCTATCACAACTCTTATATGCTAATCACACCACTTTACAACACCTCACAACTTTGCTTCACTTCACGATTTCTCTTCGCTTCACAACTTATCTTTTCTTCACAAATGTAACATTTCGTATTTTCAGGTCATTTACGACGCTATTTAAATTCACTATTTATTTTATTTTCTCGTACGCGTTCGCTTTTAATTTTAATCGATACGTTAAATCGCGTAAGTTAAAAATCAACAATTAGCGTAAACGGACACCAAACGAATTAAAGTTTTTGTCAAGCAAGCAATATATTATTTTTACGAAAGTAATAATCAACTTTTTATATTTTATTTTTGTTGGTTGCGTAAAACGTTTACGTTTCGCAATTAAATACATTTAGGCATACCCGGAAGCACCAAAACTTTTCTACGCTTCAACAAATACCCACATTTATACCCAATACTCAAAAATCACAAAAATATATCATGTATATGCATGTTAGGCCGGATATGTATGTATGAATCACTAGAGATATCTTGAAAACTTAATATAACACATGTTATATAAGTTTTCAAGCAAGCTATCTTACACACCATGCTATCTTACACAAGAGCCATACCTTGACCATAAGACTTCCTAAAAACCCTCATCATGTCTCTAGACTTTCTTGCAAGTGGTATTGACTAGCATATGACTTATAAACTCTTACAACTAGAAAGAGAAACACTTACACTTCATTTTACTTAGCAAAATTTCACAAAACTCTCCCTTTTCCTCTCCTTTAACCCACGGCTCAAAACCCTCTCAATAATAAATCCATAGCTTGATTTTCTAAGACCATACAAGCACTCATACATCCTTCCTATGATAACCTAAGGTGTTTGCAAGGATTGGCTAAAGATTTACAAGTATCTAAGCAAGGAAAGCAAGATTAGGGTTTTATGGAAAATTAGGGTTTTCTAGAGTTGCAAGCTTGGGTTTGGTTGCTAAACAAGTGTGTTGATCTTGTTTTTCATCACCACACATTATGTTAAGGTTACCTAAAACCCTTTATGAATTTACAATTATGATTTTATGTGTTTATATGTTCTATTTAGCAATATCACCATTTAGGATATGTTTGACTTGTAAAAATGGATTTTCTTGTAAACATGATTTTATGAACTTATACACATGTTATATGGATGTAAATATGGATCTTGGACTCTATTATATGTAAGACAAGTATATAATAAGTTGTGGAAAACTTGTGGTATTTTATTAAGTTGAAAAAGTATATAAAACAAATTTATATATATGAGTACCTAATTATTATTAAGGGGCTGTTTTTGGTTCGAAATCCAAATCATGGATTTTATGTTTTATAAAATTAGTACGTCTCATGACGATTCCAAAATGATAAGAAACTCGAAAAAACGATTTATAACGAAAAAGATACGACGATTTCAAGTTTACGTTAAATATATACTTTTATAAAACTATTTTTATAAAAATTACTATTCACCACAGAAACTTATATTTTTAAAACATCAATAAATCGATAAAACTTTTAAATACGAAGATGTGCTCGAAAGAATCGCTAAAAACGGAGTTAAAATGAATAAGTTACGACATTTACGAGAATTACGATAACTAAATCTATAAAAATAAGAGTAAATTGCAAATATCGTCCCTAAGGTTTTGCCAAATTGCATGTTTCATCCCAAATAGTTTGAAAGTGCATAGATAGTCCCTAAGGTTTTGCCAAATTGCATGTTTCGTCCCTAAGGCTTTTGCCAAATTGCATGTTTCATCCCTAAGGTTTTGCCAAATTGCATGCTCCAGGGACGATTTTTTGCAAAATAGTTTGATTTTAGGACTATCTATGCACTTTCAAACTATTTGGGAGGTGGAGGAACTCTTGGAGGAGGAGATGTTGGTGAGTTCAAGTAACCATTGGTTGATGGTGATGTGGATGATGTTGGTGATTTGGGTGTGTAGTCAATGGAGGATGAGGAAGTACCTTTGGTTGATGGTGTTTTTGAAGGTGTCATTAGGAGCACTAGGGATGAGAGTTGATGTTTGGGGTGAAGAGGGTTTTAGTGTCCAACATGAGTTAAATCAAAATAATTGTTTTGGTGAATGATGTTTGATTTTTGGTCTTTTGGAAGCTTTGGAAATGTAGCTCTAAGTGGATGTCTGGTGGTTTATGGGTGTTGATAAGAATGGAAAGAAGATGATCGAAATGGCGGTGAACATTTAAGAGGGAAATTTATTTGATGAGAAAGGTTTGGAATGGAATGGATTTAAGTTAGTTTTAAGAATTACCAAATATGTTTGAGTCTTTCTGGGTAAGAATAAGCTGAGCTAGGTAAAAGAGAGTCAAAAAGCAGAAAAAAACAGTAAAATCCGTGAATCAGATGGCTGGTCCCCTTAATTAAGGCGCCCCCTTATCTTTAAGGGGACCGCCCTTATGAATTAAGGGGGCCGCCCATCTGGTGATTTTTAGACGACCAAAAATTTGATTTTTGTAAAAATTTTGTGAGAAAGGTTGTGTTTTGGTGGTCAATTTGCAGCAAGTCCCATGTGAACATATATATGCATGAAATCAAGTATATCATGTATGTTTGCAATAATCAAAAATTTATAAAACAAGGATGCATAATTATAAGAGCATACTAATAATTCATAGAGATGAAAGGTCCTAAGCAAGTTGAACAAGTTCAAGTCTTCAACTAAGTCGGGTGTCATCACACACAATAAGTAAACCATAAAACATACGTACACATAAAGGCTCCTAAACAGATTTATTCTACTAAGCTAATCATCCTTCAACGTATTCATTTCTTTTTCTTCCCGAAGACTCCTCGTAATTCCTTGCCAAGCGATTTGAATCCACCTCTAAGTTCCTTATGCATTTGTTGTGTTTGATTGAGCAAGTCGGTTTGACGCTCGAAGAGAAGATCATCATTTTGTTTAGATGAAGTGGGAATGTCGTATTGTTGGTAATCGAGAGGTTTGAGAGAGTTTAGGTAGGTGGTAGGAGATGGGGTACTAGCACGAGAAGCACCATCATCCTCATCATTATCTTCTTGGTGAGATGAAGATCCATGGTTATGATGGCGGAAAGATGATGAGACGAGAGTTGACAGGCTTTATTCCGAACGACCACTTCGGGGTTTCTGGGTTTGTTTTAAAGCGAGTGGACGCATGACACGATCAACGGCATTGTAAATGCCATTGTCAATGGAGAGGGTAGTGTTCCATAACAATGTTGAAAGAGACGTGTCAAGAAACTACCATAAGGAAAGATGGACTTTTAGGCGTTGCCCAGTGCACTTCAATCTTTGACAAAGAAATAGGCAAGATTATATTGTTTCTCGGCTAGGATACAATATAATATATGAGCAAGGAAAGCCGGGAGATGGTCCCGGTGTCCTCCTAGTCCGAACACATTCTCATAAATGAGTTTGTTCCATCTTTTCAAAGTCTTGTCTAAGTTCTTGGTTAGAAACTTGATTTGGTGAAGAAGACGTTTTTTGTGTTTGATGGTGCGGTTAGGCCAAACAAGTAAAATTGAAGAAATGATGAATTTTATTCGGATACGGAAGGTCGGTATGATATGGTCCATCGTCTTGGAGTATCAAGAGCACCAAGAGCCCAGTTCGTTTTGTGAATACGGCTTGGCCATTGAATGGAATTATGAGGATTTGACCGAATTGTTGGAGGGAGAGAGTGATGAATTCGTTTTGAATCATGAAGGAGATAAGAATGACGCCAGAGTCATCTTTTTGAAGAGTGACTTGACTATAAAAGTCCAGAATAAAACGAGGGACAATTGGCTCATTAATTTCGTAGAGACAATTGAGACGTATGTTAGAAAAACAACGATCGATGTGATCAGATGTGTAGTAAAGTTGATCAACAACTCTACCCTCATGAATGCATCGATTTTCGATAGGTTTGTAGAAGTGTGCGATAGTAGGAGAAATACCGGGTGTTTGGGATACTTTGGGAATGTAAGAACGGGTACGAGAGGTATCACCAACTGTTTCTCGAGGCATGTTTATCACCTAAACAAGATAACAACGAAATTATTAAAAAAAAATAAGAAAAATAAAGTTTTGAAAAACGACAAATGTGGGACAAGGATTACTTCGACTCTAAAAATAAAAACCTAAGAAGTAATCCATATGTTCCTTAATTTATTTTTCACTTAATCTAGGGTGTCGAAGAATATATATTAGTTATATATTTCAACATCTAGAAAATGACCCAAACACTCCCTAATCAATACAAGACTTGACTAAAATTGTCGAAAGATATACGTTAAGTTGTATATTTTGTTGACAAATATTAGTTCATTATTTTTGACTTGACGAGAGTTAAATGGTGTTTGTTTTGACTCAACACTATGTTTTAAAACGTTAAACCAAACGCCCCTTTATTTTATACTTTTTATAAAATGTATCAATATATATATATATATATATATATATATATATATATATATATATATATATATATATATATATAATATATATATATATGATATTATATATCTTGATGATTTATATAGGTTAGTTAAGTGTTTATACAATTGACAAAAAGTATAGTGATGTCATCTCGACTCTAAAAACCGATCCTAAGAAACGAACCAAACACCCCTTTATTTTTATAAAACTTTATCCATTGATTCGAAAAATAAGCATTTAGGTATGTATGTTTCGATAGACAATGTATAATCATTTTAACGTGTTTTTAGAATGAATCAACAATGTATAGAATTTGTTTGAAATTTTCTTAGTTAAGAAAAAAAATCGGAAAGAAAAAAAAATATATATATCTATTTTTATAAATTTTTGAACCCCAAAAAAATGTGACTCGATCCTAATTAAAAAATTTGAATTCTATGACTTAATACGGAAATCAATATAGTTTGGATTTCCCTAGACCCTAAAAATATAAAAGATACAAAAAATTATGAAAAATACCCAATTTGATTAAAAGCCAAAATAAATAAAATGAAAGAGAAAAAGTATGGTGAATCTACAATAGTGTTGTCAATCGAGTTGTGGTGATTTCCCACTTGGCGGTTTTTGATCGATTAAGGTGTTTGGAGGTTTGATTTTTAATGGTTTTATGGTGTGTTTTTCGTCATATGAGTAGCACGAAGAAGAAGGAAATTTTTAAATGAGTGTTTGGTAATCAATTTTGCAGAAGGAAGGGTTGTTTGGCAATTTGAATAGGCCGGTCCCTTTAAAATTAAGGGGGCCTCCCACATTAACACGGCCGGTCTCCTTACATATAAGGGGGCCGCCTATTTGAGAAAAAAAATTTTTTTCGATTTTGACTAGTTTTGTAAATGTACAATTATCAAAATACATCGAGAGCTTCTAGCAATATTATTTTAGATAATATAGTTGTTGAAATAATAAAGTTAAAGACAAGAGAAAAATACTTGACACTTTTAATTAACTTTTCGTTAATTAAAAGTACTTTGATTACTTCGGGATGAGATAATCAAGTTGTCAAGCCGAAAGAAGATTTAACGAGGATTTAGTGACGTTTTCAATCAACTTCTTGTCATAAATAAAAGTAATTACTCGGATGACATAAATTAATTGTCACAATTTGGAGTGTTTGAGAGATGATTAATACGTGACGATAGAATAATGGAACAGAGTCAAAACTTGATAAGACGGTTCTGATAGTTGTAGATGATTGTAGACGTGTAGACGAGGCGGACGTCGTAGTAGAAGGTAAGTTTTGTGTTTTCATCCATAGTGTTAGATAATCATGCCTTTTCTGGCGTAAGATGTTAAACTAATCATACTTCCTATGATAATAATATACCACTAACTCACTTTCTTCATCTACTGAGTTTCCTACTAGTGACATAGAAGATTTCCATTTTATAGAGGTATGTAAAGAATCATAATTCAACTACGTGAGAGATGAGTTCATAATGAACAAATTCTCTTAATTCTAGAAGACCAACAAATGGCATTTCTAGTGACTACACTATTTCCACAAGCTCAAATTATATTCTATTAACTATAACTTATGTGTTTAGCATATACTACATGTAGCATAATAATATATAGTCATTTAACATTTAACACATAATCTAAGTTCTAAAAGTTTGGAAGAAGACATACCTTTGCCTACAATGTATTTTCTTCAACATCTTCAAGTGACCAAGCTTTGAAGGAGAAATCTTTTGGTAAACCCGTCATGAGATTTTAAGAATGTATTCACTCGTCGGATTCCAAGAAATGTTCATGAACAACTCCACTAGAATGTTGTAACTACTCAACCACTTGGTCCCCAATGTCTCATGGGTCCAAAATTGTTAGTCCCGAACATATTTTGCATATGTTGCATTTGATCGGAGCATATAGGGTGGACATATTCCCCACAGAGAGAAGTTTGGTTGTTGTGAATAATTCCATATTGAATAATTATTATTAGGGTAATTTTGTCTAACTTGATCTCTCCTAAGTTGTGGTGTTTTTGACCGAGGTTGAGAATTAATAACTCTTTTGGAGGAGGAGTTTTAGATCTCATTTTTGGTTTAGTAAATCCGACTCCGGGTTTTAAGGAAGGTTTATAAAAACGTTTTACTTCGTCGTCGCTTGCAATAGGAATTTTAGTATTATTTATAATTGATTTTTAATTTGTTTAGTGATTTATTTTTAGCCATGACTTTTAGACCTACTTTGCATAATCTATTATTTTCACTATCTAAGTCTTTTTCATCTAACGATGATTGGTCATCACTAAAGAATTCGGTTTCGGAAAGTACCTCATTGGATGCATTGGCCATAAGACATTTTTCGTCTTTAGTCTTTTCTTCATCGTCTCCGTCGCTATCACTCCATGATCCTCCGACGAAGGCTCTTTGATTGTAGTTTCTTGATAGTTTTGGACACTCCCCGATGAGATGGTTTGGATCTCCACATTTAAAACATTTTCTTTCGCTTTTGCCATTCTTGTCGTCTTTATTTCTTTGGGAATAAACTTTCCTTTCAACATGTGTTGTCTTACGAATCTTCTTGTTTTTGAAAAATTTCTTTTAAATCTCTCACGGATGCCCATGCATCTTCTTCATCTTAAACTATCGAAGTTGAACTAGCTTCATCACCTTGATTCCTTTTTGGCCTCAAAGCAAGAGATCTATTTTGTTCCTCTTTTTCTTTGACCATTTTGGAAATCTTTCTTATTGTTACTTCATAAAACAAGTTTCCAATAAGTTCGTCAAGTGATAGAGATGTTAAATCCTTTGATTCTTCAATAGCCATAACCTTTGCACGCCATTTAGGATGAAGTGCCCTAAGAAATTTCCTAACATAATTCTTGCTAGAAAAACCTTCATCAAGTGCTTTTAGACTAGTAATAATAGTGTTAAATCTAGCAAAAGCATTATCTATCGATTCCTCTTCCAGAATCGTAAATTGTTCATATTGTTGAACAAAAGAAGATCTATTTTATTATCTTTGACTTTACTATTACATTGGTGAGTGATTAATAAAGTATCCTAATTTTTTTTGCGGTTTTACACATAAAAATTCTTTCATATTCTTTACGTGGCAAAGCATTATAAATCACCATTTTGGCTTCATTATTTTTAGCAAGTTTCTTTTTAAGATCATCGTTTTGTTTATCAAACGGTACTATTTCATCCTTTTTAGTTTCGGGATTATTTTGAATAGGAGGAAAATCACCATGGGTAATAATATGCCAAAGATCTAGATCTTTTGATTTCACATAAGTTTCGAATCTATTTTCCAATAAATAAATCCATCACTTTCAAATAGTGGTGGTCTTTGCATAGATTGCCCTTCTAAATATTTTTCCGATTCCATAGATCGATTCAAGTTTTTAAAATGCAATATATTTTAAAAATCTTGTTTGACGTGGCTCCTGATACCAATTGTGGAAAACTAAAAGGTTTTGGACTACTGAATGTGTTTCAGAGTCTACTATTACTTCGATCTTGTGGTCCACCCTTTTTACCGATAAACCTATAATTTTACTCAACCTTTGTGTTGACTTTTAGCATGTAATTTTAAGTCTTAGGGTATGAAGATTAGACGGGAGCCGTGACGGATATCAATAAAGATGGATTCTGTATTTTATCTATATTCAATGCAACTTTTATTATCTTTAAAAACTTAAGTCATCTTTTGGGTATTATGAAGCTTTTGTTTAATTAAATATGTACTTGAAATATTTATTACTCTTTTAAAACATATGGGACATAATGTATAAACTCTAATATTTTGCTTTGGCATCGAATGAAATCTTGTCTTAAACATCCATTTATGGTCGTTTCCTATATCTTGATTGTTGTACTTTGACGTAGCACCCCATTGTTACCATTCCGCTGCTACCTGATTTTGGGGGGTGATACAACAACTTATTTTCTCTTCACAACCAAGAATCTACTATGATCACACAAATATAACACTACTTACTATGATTACTACGATCTAACTATACTTTCAATGATCACCACAATCTAACTATTATACACAACTACAATACACACATTCACAATATACACAAATGATTTACAAGATCTAACACAACTTCACAATAATACCAACTAAACTATAACACTTCTTGACTTGATGATAAGAAGTATTCTTCTCTTGCACTTGAGGAATTAAGCTTGGATCACTTAGAAACAAAGCTTTATGATTAAATGATCAAAGGATTGTAGGAGAGTATAAACTGATTTAGAACAGAAAGAAAGTGTGTGCAAAAGGTGAGAAAATCAGTAGGGAATAGTCTAGTATTTATAGGAAAACTGAGTTGCTTTGTTGTTTGGGCGGTCCCCTTAATTAGGGTGTCGGTCCCCTTAATAATTAAGGGGGCCGCCCAGGCCAGACGCTCCATTTTTTGTCTTTTCTGGTGGAGGTGTTTTCTGGAATATTTTTAGCCGTTTTTAGGTAGAAAATTTGAATTCAAAATATTTATTTTGAATAAAACATTTCTTTTAAATCTAAAAATGTTTTGTAAAACATTTTTATGAAAAATGTGAGGTTGAATAAAAATTATTTTGATCATAAAATGCATAAAGCACTTATTTATTCATACTTTTAAGTGATTAAATTTTCAAAATGAAAATTTACTACTAATTACTTGTTTACAATTTAATTTTACATTGAGCGTTTTTATATTTTGTGATTATCAAAACGTAAAGATGTCGAAATATATTAATAACGTTTTTAGGCATTATTTCTATCAACAAAACAAAATTTTAAAACCCCCTTTTTACTTATAAATACCCACTACTTCACTCATTTTTATACACAACTCTCTTATTTTTAAATAAAACTCACATTCCGTATTGTAATTTTAATGGCGTGTTCGGTTTCACATAGCTATGATGAAATCAAAGCTATGGTTGACAAACAAATTGATGAGGACAAAGCTCGTCAGCTAGTAATTATGAACTTAGCCGTCAAATATGATAATGCATGTGAGTGGGTATTTAGGAAACATCAAGAAGTTTCTCAACAAGGGGAAACTTGACCAAGTTGTTGCAATAGTCAAGTCTTGTTCTCCTAACGCTCTTGGCGATCTCACAGTGACTATGAAAGATCTCTCAGGTAC
>BQNB010113210.1:0-21146 GCA_026074375.1 Tanacetum coccineum
TTCACTTTTGCACAAGTCAAACACTTACTAACGTAGATAGCAATATCTCTCTTCATTCCTGGCCACCAATACATATCACAAAGGTCATAGTACATTTTATCCGCTCCAGGATGCACAAAGTACTTAGACTTATGAGCTTCGTCCAAAACTACCATTCTTACATCTCCTACTAAGGGAATCCATATCCTATACATAAAATACAAACTTTCGTCTTCCTTCCTTTCCATCTGCTGATCTAAACCATGTAGTCCTTCTATAAGAACATTCTCCTGTTTGAATGCCTCACTCTGTGCTGCCAATATCATCTCCTTTACCCCAGACTGAATGGTCATAGCCATTGCTCGAACACGTCTAGGTTTCACCCGTTCCTTCCTACTTAACGCATCAGCCACCACATTCGCCTTACCAAGATGGTAGCGAATCTTACACTCGTAATCACTAAACAGCTCAATCCACCTCCTTTGGCATATATTCAACTCCTTTTGGTTGAAAATATGTTGAAGGCTCTTGTGGTCTGTGTAGATAACACTCTTCGTGCCATATAAGTAATGCCTCCAAGTCTTAAGAGCAAACACAACAGCTCCTAACTCTAGGTCGTGTGTCGTATAATTCTTCTCGTGAATCTTTAGTTGTCTCGATGCATAGGCGATTACCTTGCCTCTTTGCATGAGCACATAACCTAATCCTTGATTCGATGCATCGCAATAAACTACAAAATCTTCAACTCCGTCCGGTAATGAGAAAATAGGAGCATTACACAGATTATTCTTCAAGGTCTGAAATGCTTCTTCCTCTTTTTTTCCTCACTCATACTTTTGGTTTTTCTAAGTTAGCAAATTAAGGGGTTAAGCAATCTTGGAGAAATTCGCGATGAAATGCCTATAATAGCCAGCTAATCCTAAAAATGATCGAACTTCCGACGGAGTTATAGGAGCATTCCAATTCTTCACCGCCTTTATTTTACTTGGGTCCACATGAATACCACTCTGGTTAACCACATGTCTAAGGAAATACACTTCCTGCAGCCAAAACTCGCTCTTGAAAAACTTTGCATACAACTTCTCCTTTCTCAGTAACTCCAACACCAACTTCAAGTGAACTTCATGCTCTTCCTTCGACTTTGAGTAGATCAGAATGTCATTAATGAAGACAATGACAAACTTATCTAGATACGGTTTGTACACCCGGTTCATCAAGTCCATGAAGACCGCTGGTGCATTGGTCAACCCAAATGGCATAACCATAAACTCATAATGTCCATATCTCGTTCGAAATGCGGTCTTTGGAATGTCATCCTCATGCACACGTAGCTGATGATATCCTGACTAAAGATCTATCTTAGAGAAATAACACGCTCCTTGCAGCTGATCAAATAAGTCATTGATCCTAGGGAGTGGATAACGGTTTTTAATAGTTATTTTGTTCAGCTCCCTATAGTCGATACACATACAAAATGATCCGTCCTTCTTCTTCACGAACAACACCGGTGCTCCCCATGGCGAATGACTAGGTCGTATGAAACCCTTGTCTTGCAACTCTTGAAGTTGCTCAGACAATTCTTGCATTTTCGAGGGTGCCAACCGATATGGAGACTTCGTGACCGGCGTCGCTCTAGGAACTAAGTCTATATGGAACTCAACTTGTCGTTGCGGTGGTAGACACAATAAGTCTTCCAAAAACACATCCGTAAAATCTCGCACCACGGGTATATCATTTATCCTAGGTTCATCTACCTTAGCGTTCATTAGGGCTTTGGCAGCTTTCCAAATACGTTCCCTATGAACTCGAAGCATTCCACCCTCTTCTATCGGTATCTCTACTACCTTCTCATGACACACTATAACAGCCTTATTCTTGGACAACCAGTCCATCCCCACAATCACATCAAAACTTCTATGACCCAACGGTATCAAGTCTATAGTGAACAAGGAATTTCCTAATTCTAGTTTGCAATCACAAATAATCCTATCAACTTCTACACTCTTACCATCAGCTATTTCTATCGCATAAACAGGGTTTACAATACAAGGTTCCACATTTAGCAAAGGCGCAAACTTAGTAGAAATAAAACTAAAATCAGCTCCAGAATCGAAAAGAACAGTAGCAAATTGATTTTTTAGAGAAAATGCACCCGTCACAACTTTGGGATCCTGAAGAGCCTCTACTGCATTTCCATTAAATGCCTTTCCTCTTGCTTGGTTCCTATTGTTTCGGGTGTTCTTGTTTCCCTCCAAAGCCAACGGGTTCCTTGCCTGACCAGTTGCTTATTTCCATTTGGGGCAATCATAGCGAAGATGGTCAAGACTCCCACAGTCATAGCATGCCCTCTGATTCTGCCCCATCTTCACCGCATTCACAGGCGCCACTTGCCTAATCGGTGCCTAACACTGTCTTGCAAAATGACCCGGTTTTTGGCAGTTATAGCACAGCTTACAAGGTGCATTCTCCGGGTGAAAAGTATAACACTTAGCACACTTAGGGTATGTGCTCACATTGTCGTTCCTGGGAGGAACGGTCGCCATAAACCCCGATCTAGTCTTAGATTTCTTATTGTCTTTCCAGGTACTCCCTTGCTTACTTGATTCCTCCATCTCTTTCCTCTTATCATTTCCCTTAGTCAATGTCCCACAACGGACAACCACATCATTGAGTATTCCAGCCGTCAAGATAGCGCTCTGAATAGTAGTTGGCTGGGTTGCCCGAAGCATACCACATATTTGAGGTGCCAATCCTTAGATGTACCTCTTGATACGCTAAGATTCAGGAGTAACTAAGTGAGGAACTAGTTTGGCCAGTTCATGGAACCTGTCAGTGTAGGCGACATGATTGGCTCCTACCATAGTGTGGCTCCAAAACTCATTCTCCAATTTCTCCATCTTGTTGCTTGGACAGAACTCCTCCGCAAGCAACGCCTTAAAGTCATTCCAACTCATACCAATTGCAGCTTCACGACCTCTCGCTTGGACTTGTGTGTTCCACCAAGTCAAAGCTTTGTTCACAAAACAACTAGCAGCATACCTCACTCTCTGGTTCGCAGTACAACCACTATTTTCAAACACCGACTCCATCTTTTCTATCCAACGAGTGAGTGCTACTGCACCACCCTTTCCATCAAACTCCTTAGGGTTACAAACAGTGAAAGTCTTGTAGGAACATCCATCGTTCCCACCATTTCCATTTCCTCCATTCTCATTGTTCACATTAGCAGTCACCTGCGTGACGATCTGAGGAATGATATTCTGCAACTGATGCGCAATTATTGTAGCAATGTCGGGATTGGGTTTTGGGCTCGCTTCTGGGGTTGGGTTTTGACGCGTAGGTCAAACCGTGTTTCTATAAAGAAAGGAATAATATACATTAAACGAGGAAAGACGAATTTCGATCCTATACTTCTATAATAGTATATATATACATACAACTATCATAATACTATACATTAATGTGTTAACACAAATCAATGTAATTATACTTACAAGTCTACTTGTGCTGAGGCGCGTGAATAATTATGTTGGCCACCATAATTATAGAGGCTCCTTAGCACAAACGTACTCCTCCTATGACGACACTTCTTAGTTTAACACAACATTCACATACAATTCATTTAATCACATAATAGCACATAAGGAACAACTTCAACTATAACTCCATCCATTTCATAAAATACTAAATCAATATCCAATATTCGAAAATAACAATTCCTAAAACATGGTTTCGACTAAAGACCGACACAAGGAGGATGCCCTAAGGTTAACTACTAGCTGTGGATTCAAGATCTGAGTCGCTATCTGATATCACATACCCCATCTTTTCCCAAACTTCCTTCAATCTTTCATTCTCCTCTACTTCTTCTTCCGATGTTAACTTGTATCCACGAAACTTTCTAGGAAACTGGATGACAACGCCCTCCTTGGTTGTCACCTTTGTCTTCCATTCCATGACTGACTCTCCTTTAACCTCCTTTATGGTCATCTTCTCTTTGATATGGCATGGGTAAAGGCCAATTGGAACTCGGGTCCTACGATTTGTTCTCTTCATCCTAAGTCCCGTCTCTGGCTCAGTAAAATGCTTGAGTCCAGTTGCGAAGGCGGTTCCCCAACGGAACTTCTTACGGAAATGGGAAGGCATAGCTAACTAATGACGAGGCAATACGCACTAAATCAGCTATGGGTAGGCAACAAAACTAAGGCGATAACTTAACAAAATAGGAAATATAAAAGCTACGCAAAATAGAAGGGAAGCATAGCAGTTATAAAAATAAACACTTAAGCCCTAAATGCATCTATATGAAGGACCCCTAGGTTATAGTCTAGGCTCAACCACCTACTTCTCTATAACCAAAGGCTCTGATACCAATCTGTCACACCCCGCCAAGGCCGAAACGCGAGGCGCGACGAGAAAGGGAATCATCACGCAGTGCCATGAAAATACCCAAACACATCAACAAAATCCCAAAAGGAGTCTGAAATTGAATTGAAGGCAGTTCATGCTAATGTCATGACATGCAAACATTCATACATCCTAACAAAGCAAAACAATTAACATTCATCATCCAAAAACTATAACGAAATCTAGATAACTAAACTTGCCAGCTGCCTACGGTCCATCTAGCTATTTTTCCTAACTTTAATCTCATCCTGCTGAATACCTGAAAATGATGCTTATACGTCAACACAATGGTTGGTGAGAAACATAGGTTTTTAGACACACATATCAAATCCATTTCCAAAACAATTTAACCAATTCCTGCAATTATAAAACAATACGATTGCACGGTAATTATGCTAACTAACATACAAGCTAACATGCAATTTAATAAAATCAAACACTCAAACACCAAGCAGACGACCACAATCGCTCTTGGATCATACCAAATCATTTTCCCTCTAGCTCAGGCCATGGATACCCGCAAGCAATCCTCCTGACTAGGCAACACACCAATATCACATCACATAACATGTAGCACATAACGTATATCAGTCACATAATAGTCCATGCATTTACACTAACACACAATTACAGGAATTCAAAACATATTTCAACACTTGCATCATTTTCATCCCAAGTTTTAAAAAAAAGCGGGACTATGTAACTCACCTGAATGCTCACAACGCAGCTTCCAATTCCTATCACGCAACTATACAATTAGATAAACACGGTTACACGTGACCAAGCTAAAAGCTTTAGTCTATGTAACACACATATGATGGATTTCTAAGGGTGTGATTAACCATCATGGGTCATCCTGACACCATGCCCAACCTTAACCACTTCATTAACTCATTACACTAGTTAACTATAATTTGTTTAAAAGTGCAGAATTTTAGTATAACTTTAGCCTCTTAAAACCCTTACTTGCTGACCTTCATAAATTATACCAAAAATTACCTAAGTTCATTTATGAGTTTACTAACTACCTTATAATTTCCAATTACTCATTACATGTGCAACTATCCCAAATAAAATTAAACTTCAAAACTGTCCCAATTCGGATCTGATTGCACACTAAAATGTATGACCCTAATTACCCTACTTAGACACACAATAAGAAGCTTTCCTTCTAGGGTTTCTTTATATACATATAGAACTTAATCACTGTAGATTGGCTAACCTTAATTCCACTTTTAGGTTAGGGTTTTACCCTCCTAAACATGACCTAAATCTGACCCGTATTTACTATTTTGACAAATTTTCTTGTAACCAATATTTAACCAACTTCCAGAACTCCAAATCATTCGAGGCCAGACTTTTTGAAAAATAGACCCTTTGAACTACAATTTAGGATTTTGAGTCATATCAAAACACGTTTTTATCATCTAGATATAATCGGTTGAACACGGCCCTAAATTCTGCTCAACTCTAAATCATGAATTAACGCGATCTGACTCTAACCACTTACACCAATAAGATCCTAATTAAACCCTAAACGTTCTAGCATGATTAAAACATCCTTAATTATAGAAGTTTTAAAAACCCTAATGATCCATCATATTAATTATTACATGTTTTTAAAGAAAACTAAACAAAAGCTTTAATTGAAACATACCTAAACCTTGATTCTTGAAACACAAATTCACCAACTCGTTCTTGATTAAAAAAAAATCTTTTTTTCTTCTCTTGAGGGATTCGACATCAAATATGTATCAATGGGAGGAAAAAAGTGGATTTATGGATTTAATTTATCTTATATTTATACCCTTAGATCCAATTAAAGCAAACTTTGTTTCCTTTTTTTCTTTTCTTTAAAACCGGTCGGACACCCCTTTTTATATATATTTTTTATTTTTTTGTTAATTAACTAATTATCTTTATTACCTTAAGTTTTCATAAAAACCTAAGCTAATTTGGGTAAACCTTTTTATATAAACGCAACTTACTAACCTTCTAAAAATAACTTTTTATTTTACATTTTACTTTCTATATTTAGAAAGTCTACCTTAATTCGCCAAATTTCACTCGCTTAACCTATTTCCATCATAATACGTTTCCCATAAACGCTTAATACAAAATCATCCAACTATTGGCGTAGCATTACATGAAATATGCCATTACTTTTCCATTATCACTATTCGTGAACAAATGGAATACTTATCACTAAACACAAACGCACTCAAAATGAGATGATCATACACCTCAAAATGATATCCTACACCTATTCAAACCACTTAGCACACATATATTACACATAGCACACAAGAAACACACAAAATGAACTCTTAGCCATTTCTAAAGGTATCACTAACCTGATTAAATCACGGTTGTTACATAAAGCATATCATATACTCCATAAAAGAAAACCCATAATTGAGCTTTAGGAGATACAAAGTCCTAACAAGAATATTAAATTTAGTATTGCACAAGATTAAAGGATGGTAAATCTGTATGTTGCATTATCACATAATATGTAACATAATATACAGATACATGGATGGATCTAGAGGTGGGCTTGAGCCCAATACAAACATATACATAATATTATGGGCTAACACTCCCCGAGTTGGAGCGGAAGGACGCCGAACACTCAAACTGGAATGAAATTCCTCAAACAATGTTGACAACAATCCCTAGTGAAAATGTCCGCATACTGAAAATGAGAAGGAACATGAAGAACTCAAACCTTACCAGCAGCAACCAAATCGTGAACAAAATGGATATCAATCTCAATGTGCTTCGTACGCTGATGCTGAACCGGATTGCAAGATAAATAAACAGCACTAATATTATCACAGTAGACAAGCGTAGTAGAAGATAATGGTGTATGCATTTCACGGAGTAAATTCCATAACCAATAAGTCCCAGCAACAGCATTGGCAACACCACGATACTCTGCCTCTGCACTAGAACGAGAAAGTGTCGGTTGACGCTTAGAGGACCAAGAGAGTAGGTTGTTGCCAAGAAAGACATAGTAACCTTAAGTCAATCTCCTAGTAGTAGGACAACCAACCCAATCTGCATCTGAGTAAGCAACCAAATCTGTAGTAGATGATGAGAACAACTGCAACCAATAATCCAAAGTACCATGAACATATCGCAAGATCCTCTTAAGAGCCACAAAATGAGGCTCCCGAGGATCATGTATAACACCCTGTGTTTTCAAGTCTTTGACGATGTCAATAAATGTACTATTTATTTTTAGTATTGTACGTGTTTGCATTAAATTGTAAACGTTAAGTTAAATCGCGTACGCCAAAAATTAGCGTTCAATGTAAACGGGCATCAAACAATTAAATGTTTACATCAAGCAAGGGTTATATAATTATTTTGAGGATAATTATTAACTTTGTTCATTTTATTTTTATCGGATACGTAAAGTGTATACGTTTCGCGATAAATTGCGTTTAGGCACTCCCGGAACCACAAAAACTTTCCTACGCTTCAACAAATACCCACTTTTATACCCAATACATAAAAATTACATAAATATATCATGTATATGGTTATTTTGCCGAAAATATTACAACATATACAAAGATATACTTGAAAAATGACAAAACTCTTTATTTTGGTCAAAGTGACACCATACTTCTTTAAATGTATACCATGCTTTGTACCATACTTTGACTAGGGACCATACCATGACCATCCTTTTGAACCATGCTTGTCCCCTTGACTAGTCATCATACTTATACCTATACATAAGAGAAGTAACTTACATACATTAGCACTTAGCAAAAATCAAAACAATACTCCCTTTTACTCACTCTATATGCTTCGGCAATTTGCAAGCACTCTTCTAATCCATAGCAATTTTTATGCAACCCATACACTCCTATACACATCCATTATAAGGTATTCTAAGGTGATCCAACATTGGCTAACCTTTTTCAAGTATTAATCAAGTAAAAGCAAGATTAGGGTTTTCTTGAGAAAACAAGGGTTTTCTTAATGCAATCTTTGGTTTTAAGGCACAAACACGGTTTTAGTATATTGTTTCACTCATTCATCATCAAACATCATAAGGTCTATTTTAAACCTTTATGCTTTCATGTTATGAGTTTTTATATATATGATGTGCTATTTAGTGAAATCACCATTAGGAATACTTTTGAACATGAAAAATATAATTTTTCTTGTGATTATGATTTTGTACACTTTTCACAATTATGATATTGTATATCAGAAATAAGGATATATAAGTCATGTACAATCTTGTTTAAGTATAAAAAAAAAAAGTCATAGGAAACTTGTAATTAAAAGTTAAGTAAGAAAGTTTATGATTTCATGAAAAGATAATAACTTGTGATCTTGATGATCTTGGACAAAATGACTTTGATGGGATTATGGACATAATATACATATGATATATGATATATATAAAGTATAAGACTTGTAGTAAAAAGTATAAAGTGGTAAAATATAAAAACAAAGCCAAAAATGAACTTAAGAATGTTAGTTAAACATTCTGTCCCAAAGTGCCTTAAAAATATTATATTTTTATATTTTAATACAGATAACTACATTTCACGACGATTCCGAAAAAGTAAGAAACTTGTAAACGGATTAATAACGAAAAAGTTACGTTAAAAACGAGTTATACGTTAATAAACGAAGTCGTAAGTAAATTTTTATAAAAACATTTTATAAAAATTTATAAACAGCAAGTCTTAAATATTTTTAACAATAATACATATTTTTTAGGATTCCAAAATGATAAGAATCGTAATTTTTCAATTAATAACGAACGAGTTATGAATTTCGCGAGTTTACGACAATTAATACTTTTATAAAACTATTTTTATAAAAGTTACTATTCATGACAGAAAGTTATATTTTTGTAAACCTCATAAAAATATAGAACTTTCAAATACGAGAACGTCCTCGAAAGAATCATCAAAAACGGAGCTATAACGAATAAAATACGGCATTTACGGGTTTTACGACGACGAATACGATTTATACGAAACCCATGTCTGTCATGAACAGTAAAAGTTACTGTTCATCAGTTGAGAAAATTTATGAAAATGTCAAATATCGATAACCCGTCTTAATACGAAAAGATGGACATAAGAAACGCGAGAATCGGGTTTAAAACGCGAAAGTTACGCCAGTTTTACTAAACGGTAATTATAAACGTTTTAACTTATTAAACACAATTTTTCTAAAACCATTAGTTGGTGATTGAGCTATATAGAATATTATGTGGTTATCAAAGTACTATATTACTAGGGAGTTTCATAATGAGGCCTCTTCGGATGGCGTTTCGACGAGTTGTTGGATTTACGATTTAAAGTGTCCTAACTCCTCGAACGTCATGTCATGACCTCTTTAATTATGATAGCCCGAACGATAGTACAATGTAACAACTATTAGATTATATTCAATGTTGTTAGACTAAGTACTCAGTACTTACACGACCTTAATTTAATTAGGTTGCATTTGATCAATTCGCGTGGCGCGTTAATTGTGATACACTCGACATTACTCACTCAAGGTGAGTTCATAGCCCCACGTTTTACATGCTTTTGTTTTACAAAGTTTTTGGGGTGAAAAACATGCAATGTTTTACAACTGGACACAAGTGGTTAAGTTTCACATTATGATTACATGTTGCCTAAGTAGCGATAACCCAATCTTATCATGAACTGTTAATTATGAGCGCGAATGTTATGAATAGATCTATTGGGTTTGACAACCCCGTTCGGGTGATTAGCTATCACCAGTGAAACGAACGTATACCATATCGAACATAGGATGTTGCGGGTTAGAACATCACCACGGGCAAACGGCCATTAATTTGGCATCCATACATGTCAAGCATCAGTGTCATGAGCTTAGAGCAACGTAATTACATTTATATGATATCTGCATCTGTTGCATTATCATACTTACTCTTACGAACTACTCTCTCGAATATCATGAAATTATAACGCTATTTTGACGAAAATGAGCAATGCATCGTTAGGGTTTTATCTTGGAAAGCTATGGGTTTTATTTGTAAGCTTTGGTTTTGAATCGTAAACACGGGTTTAGCATCCCCCAAATTTTTTCTCACTCATACATCATCCCTAAGGTCTTCTAAATTCCTTTATACTTTTTATTATCATTATTTTATGTGTGATATTTTATATATGGCAGAAAACACACTAAGGACTTTAAATATGTAAAAATAGTTAACACTTAATGTTATATGAATCTATGCACTGTATTTCTTATGTCAATTGGATATACATATCATGAAATAATGGATCTATAAGTATGATAACATGTTGTATAAGTATAAACATGTTTAGTTATAAATTAGGGTTTATAAAAGTTAATAAAACAAACTTTTTATAAATCAATACACTTGGATAATAAAAGGGTTTTTATTTCGTGTCTCATACAGTAGGTAGAGCCTAATATAAAAATAATACGCCTCATGACGATTCCAAAATGATAAGAAACTCGAAAAACCGATTTACAACGAAAAAGATACGTTAATTACATGTTTACAACGAGAAATATTTTTATAAAACTATTTTTATAAAAACACTATTCATTACAGCAACTTAGTTTTTAAAACATCAAAAATATGATATAACTTTTAATTACGAGATCGTACTCGAAAGAATCGCTAAAAACGGAGCTATAACGAATAAAATACGACATTTACGGGTTTTACGACAACAAATACGAATTATATAAAACACATGTCTGTTATGAACAGTAAAAGTTACTGTTCATCAGGGGAGAAAATTTATGAAATTGTCAAATATCGATAACCCGTCTTAATACTAAAAGATGGGCATAAGAAACGCGAGAATCGGGCTTAAAACGCAAAAGTTATGCTAGTTTTACTAAAACGGTAATTATAAACGTTTTTACTTATTAAACACAATTTTACCAAAACCATTAGTTGGTGATTGAGCTATATAGAATATTATGTGGTTATCAAAGTACTATATTACTAGGGAGTTTCATAATGAGGCCTCTTCGGATGGCGTTTCGACGAGTTGTTGGATTTACGATTTAAAGTGTCCTAACTCCTCGAAACGTTCATGTCCCATGACAACTTAATTATGATAGCCCGAACGATAGTACGATGTAACAACTATAAGATTATATTCAAGTACTCGGTACTTATACGACCTATGATAATTTAGGTTGCATTCGATCTTTTACGTGACGCATTATCTGCGATATTTGGATTATCCGAACTCAAGGTGAGTTCATAGCCCCACACTTTTTACAAGTTTTACTGATTTACTATTATTTGGGGTGGAAACATGCTTTGTTTTACAAATTGGACGCAAGTATTGATTACATGTGCCTAAGTAGCGATAAACTAATTAACCTACATTATCATGAACTGTCAATTTGCATAGATGTGTTGGGAATTATCATTAGTGAGCGCGAATGTTATTTAATAGATCCTATTGGGAAACGACCTCCCCGTTCGGGTGACTTGCTATCACCGAGAACGAACGATATAACATGTCGAATTTTAGGGATGTTTTTCGGGTTGAAACATCATTGCGGGCTGAGTAGCAATATTATGCGAACAAGACTGTCGAGCTTCAGTGTCATGAGCTTAGTGTAAATGTAATCTAGTCTTGCGATCCTGCATATTATGATTTTATCAAACCTATGAATTCACCAACATTATTGTTGACGTTTTTAAGCAATGTTTTCAGGAGATCAATAGGCATGGATGCAAGGGACATTGGGTTTATATTTTGGATTGCACGCTAAAGATTAAGGTGCATCATATTTGGGAAAATGTAATTTCAACTTTGTAATATTCAACAATGAAACAAGTAAAAGCTATATCTTTTGTATCACGACTTCAAATTAAATCCAATGTAATCATTTTAAACGACTTTTTGTGTCCCGTTCATAAATAATCATGTGCTATGATCTTGAAGTAACACGCCCCAGCCTTAATCCGCTGCGACCCAATTTGAGGTGTACAGATGGTATCAGAGCCAAGTTATAAGAACCAGTTCAAAATGTTTTTTGCAGACTATAACCATATTTCCAACATTGCATTCATAAAAAGGGTTTATGGACACACACTAGTTGTTTGCATAGGTTATTTTACTAGATGCTTACATGACATACTAGTTTATTACATTATGGGTACTAGATCATACATAATGATAACGTGTTTATATATAGTACGTATACTACTATGGGTATATTTGTATATAATACAAAGATGAGTTTGCATTTCTTTCGCGCCAACTCATACAATTATTTAATATAAGGCTATTTATATAAATATGGGAATATTTCTTAAGCAAGGTAGTACCGATAACACGTAGGTCCTAAGCGCTGCCTAAACAATAAGCTATCGAATATGATACCTTACCATCATTCATTTATGCCAAGAGGAGCATATACATATATTTTTTTTATAACAAAAAAAACCAGCCTTATATAATATATTAATATAAGTTAAGTTTTTACTCGTTGCAACAGTTAATGTTTTCAATTAACGACGATACCTATACGTCTTCTATATTATCTGAGCCATGAGATTACAAAGAGCTTTGATGTGGAGATAGAGGAACCCCGATGGAGATCACCTCTATCTCTGATCTCCCCTACCATCCATATCACCAGGCTTACATGCTAGACTCCGATCCGGAAGAGATATGGAGACCCTGAAGTATCTTCTGACCATGCCTGCCGACGGATGAGACAATTCTTATGATATGTCATCTGATGATGACAACGATGATGATGAAGTTGAGAAGGATGAGGAGGACGAGGAGGAGGAGGAGCACCTAGCTCCGGCCGACCCTTCTACTGTACCTACAGATGATCCTGTCCCCTCAAGCTGAGAATACAGAGGCATTTGAGACTGATGAGTCTGCTTCTACATCACCACCTTCCCACCATACATCTTGTCTTTTCGACCAAATCACCATGCAGTACGATGTCTAATTAACGCCATACGTCCAAAATCACCATCGCTGAGACATGCAATACCGAGTTTTGCTGCTGACACTACCTTCATCATCACCACCACCAGAGAATGTTGAAGATAACATAAGAGTCTAGCATCTAGAATCTTGAGAGGCACCCTGGCCTATAAGACAAATAGATTTGTTAGTGTAGCTTGTTTTGTATTATATTCCACTAAACTTGAGTAATACTCGGTTTGGTATGTTAATAAAACTTGTACTCTTTTACACATGTAAACGAGTATTAAGAATTAACCTACTTTTTGGTTTATGATCATGCTACTGTCACTAGGGGGATATATTTTTACGCCATGGTATTTTGTTATCTATATCTCCTGCATAACGTGGTCTCACCTTACCTACTTGTTGGGATCACGGAGTGTCATGATTTTTCCTGTGGATGAAACTTCATATACATTTTGCTCCCTGTGATTTTTAAGAAATGATGACAACTGTTAATCAAAGGATGAGTGTTGAGTAGATTGAGCGGGTTGTAGCCCAGCGAGTGGCTAATACTATCGAGGTTATTGCTAAGACTGTGGGAATCAAGGCACTGTAGGAGGAATGCCCCATAGCGAAAGAACCGAAACAAGAAACCAAACTAGGTGCAAAGCAACGTGGATTGGTGCAATGCCTTAATAAAAGGAAACCGATCAAGACCCTAACAACATATAAATGATCAAAGCTTAGAAGAGAAAGTCGTCTCACTTTCCTAATAAATCCTAAGTTGAAACTATCATAGACTTTATCTCCTTAGGAGTTCTCGTTGTATTTCCCTTAAATTTCAGTTGTACGAATGATTTCAAATTATCTATCCAATTATCGTATTATGAGAATTTTGTCAATATTAACTTAGGTTCCTTATTTACTCTTACAAACTACTCTCACGAATATCATGAAATTATAATGCTATTTTGACGAAAATGAGCAATGCATCGTTAGTCCTCAATTATACATGGCCTGATCAACTATGTATAATTCAGGAAGGTACCATGCCGTGCTGAGAGTAGTCACTCTAAAAAAAACCTCTTGTTAAGAAAACAATTTTCTACTTATATCATGCTTTGTGTGCATATTCATAGAACGCGTTTACTTTTAGAAATCGAATTAGTAACCATATCACTAAGCAGACCTTCACTCTGTCATACATAAAAGTGGGCCATCATCTTACACAAAATCCTAAGTCTGAGAACCAAGACACAATACTAGTCTCCCTAAGAAGAATTTCCTAACGAACTTGCGCGCTCATTAGAGAATTTGCACTAAATCACCCATTCAAATTCAACTTAATACTGTAAACTTGGTAGTTTCGATGCTATAATCGGTATGGATTGGTTGTCGAAGTACCAAGCGGTCATTGCGTGTGCCGAGAAGGTTGTCCACATTCCCTGGGGAAATGAAACCTTAATCATACATGGTGACGGAAGTAACCCGGGAAATGCGACACGACTAAACATCATTTCGTGCACTAAAAACGAAGAAGTACATGGAAAGAGGATTTCCTATCTTTTGGCACATGTCACCGCAAAGGAGGCTGAAGACAAGTCGGAGAAGAAGCGACTTGAGGGCGTACCAATAGTTTAAGACTTTCCTGAAGTATTTCTTGAGGACTTGCCGGGTCTTCCTCCGACTCGACAAGTGGAGTTTCAAATTGATTTGGTACTTGATGCTGCTCCGTAGCACGTGCAACCTTATCCATTGGCGCCTTCAAAATGAAAGATTACCTGAGCAAACTAAAAAGCTATCCGACAAATGCTTTATATGACCCAGTTCCTCACCCTGGGGACTCTCGGTATGTTTGTCAAAAGAAAAGGGGAAAAATTGGAAATTTTTTTTTTTTTATATTTATTTTTTTTTATCCAAAAATTCCCCAGATGTGCAAAAAAAAAAAATAAAATTTGATTTTTTTGACTATCAGGAATTAAACCAACTAATAGTGAAGAACCGTTATCCACTTCCCAGAATTGATGATTTATTTAATCAGCTTCAAAGTCGAGTGTCTACTTGAAAATTCGACCTAAGGTCAGGTTATCATCAACTGAGGGTTCAAAAAGAAGACATTCCGAAGACTGCCTTCAGAACTCGTTATGGCCACAACCACATTACGAATTTCAAGTTATACGTTTGTTTTGACAAACCACCCGCCTGTATTCATGGACCTTATGAATCTGGTGTGTAAGACCATACGGATAAATTCGTGATTTCATTATGACGATATTCCAATATACCAAGAACAAACAAGAACAGAAAACACCTAAAGCAAATCTTTAGAATTGCTTAAGACGAGGAGTTGTATGCCAAGTTTTCCAAATGTGAATTTTTGGATTTCCAAAGTACTGTTCCTCGGTCATATGATCGATAGTGAAGGAATTCATGTGGATCCAGCCAAGATTGAATCTATTAAAGATTGGACATCTCCTAAGTCACCAACGGAGGTTCGTCAATTTTTAGGTCTTGCTGGGTGTTACCAAAGATTCATTGAAGGGTTTTCAAAGATCGCCAAACCAATGACTAAGCTTACTCAAAAGAAAGTCAAGTTTGTTTGGGGCGATAAACAAGAAGTAGCTTTTCAACTGTTGTAGCAGAAAGTCATGCAGTGCACCAATCCTTACATTACCTGAATGGAAGTGGGACAACATCACCATGGATTTTGTTACTAAGCTTCCTAAGTCGTCGCAAGGCTACGACACCATTTGGGTAATTGTTGACCGACTCACTAAGTCTGCGATCTTCACACAATGAGAGAGACTAATCCTTTGGATAAACTGGCAAGAATGTACCTGAAGGAGGTGGTCACGAACATGAAATACCTGTCTCCCTCATGTGATAGCGACTCGAGATTCGCATCAAAATTTCTGGAGGTCACTTCAGAATGCTTTGGGTACTAATTTGGATATGAGTACCGCGTACCATCTACAAACAGACGGGCAAAGCGAGAGGACCATTCAAACTCTCAAGGATATGTTGCGTGCTTGTGCAATCGACTTTGGGAAGGGTTGGGTTAACCATTTACCATTAGTCGAGTTTTCATAAAACTATAGCTATCACGCTAGCATCAAAGCCGCACCATTCGAAGCACTTTATGGTCGAAAGTGTCGTTCACCTGTTTGTTGGACTGAAGTTGGAGAAGCTCAAATACTCGGTCCAGAACTGATTCAAGAGACCACTGAGAAAATCATCCAGATCAAGCAAGAGGAATCTCAAAGCACACGTGATCGACATAAGATTTACGCCGATCTAAGCGTAAACCAATGGAATTCCAAGTCAGGGATAAAGTTATGCTTAAAGTATCACCTTGGAAAGGGGTTGTACGTTTTGGCAAACGGGGGAAGTTGAACCCTAGGTATGTTGGACCTTTTAAGGTAATGGAAAGAGTTGGAGAAGTTGCTCACAAGCTTGAACTTCCAGAAGAGTTGAGCAGAGTTCATAATACGTTTCATGTATCTAATCTAAAAAAAAAGTGTCATGCCGACGAACCATTAGCCGTTCCGTTGGATGGACTTCATCTTGAATGACAATCTACAAAATGAAGGCACCATTAGAAGAAGTGGGCCGGAGTATAAACGTTGAAGCGAAGACGGAACCCCTTAGTCAAAGGTACGATGGAACTCCAAGAGAAGTCCCTGAGTTCACATGGGAACGTGAAAGACCATTCCAGAAAAAATATCCACACCCTCTTCCACCGAGACACATCGTCGACACTAGCTGCAATAGAGAGCCTTGAGGACAAAGGCTCCGTTTAACGGTGGAAGTCTATAACACCCCTGTGTTTACAAGTCATTGACGACGTTGATACATCCGCAATTACAAGTTTGTATTGTACGCATTTGCTTTAAATCATAAATGTTAAGCTAAATCGCGTAAGCTAGAAATTAGCATTCAATGTAAACGGGCATCAAACAATTAAATATTTACATCAAACAAGGGTTAAGTAATTATTTTGAGGATAATTATTAACTTTGTTCATTTTATTTTTATCGGATACGTAAAGTGTATACGTTTCGCGACAAATTGCCTTTAAGGCACTCCCGAACCACAAAAAACTTACCTACTCTTCAACAAATTACCCAAAACCCAGTTTTTATTTTTTATACCCAATACATAAAAGTTGCAAAATATATCATGTATATCTTGTGTATACCGAAATTCTAGCCATTTATTCAAGTTATATATAGTAAACCCTTCACTTTGGTCAAAAAGGACACCATGCTTCATAAATACTACACCATACCTAGCATACTTTGACTAAGGGCCATACCCATGACCATCCCTAAGACTAAGACCCATTCCTATGACCAAACATGTTTCTTTGACTATTACTATTCCATATATTACATGCAAGTAACTAGCTAAGTATTAAATAGAAGGCTGAAAACACTTAGTAAAATATCACAATCTTCTCTCCACATCTCTTAATTGGCTTCGGCAATACAAGACTCTCCCAAATCCATAGCAATTTTTTGACAACCCATACACACTTATACACATCCTTTATAAGTATTCTAAGGTGATCCAAACATTGGCTAAGCTGTTCCCAAGTAATTAATCAAGAAAAGTGAAGATAGGGTTTTATCTTGGAAAGCTAGGGTTTTTATTGTGTAAGCTTTGGTTTTGAATCTAAACACGGGTTTAGCATTCATTTCTCATCTCATACATCATCCCTAAGGTCTTCTAAATTCCTTTATACTTTTTATTATCATTATTTTATGTGTTATATGTTATATATGGCTAAATCACCACTAAGGACTTTTAAATATGTAAAAAGAGTTAACACTTATGTTTATGAATTTATGCACTTATTCTTATGTCATATGGATATATATATCATGAAATAATGGATCTATAAGTATGATAACATGTTGTATAAGTATAAACATGTTTAGTTATAAATTAGGGTTTATAAAAGTTAATAAAACAAACTTTTTATAAATCAATACACTTGGATAATAAAAGGGTTTTTATTTCGTGTTTCATACAGTAGGTAGAGCCTAATATAAAAATAATACGCCTCATGACGATTCCAAAATGATAAGAAACTCGAAAAACCGATTTACAACGAAAAAGATACGTTAATTACGAGTTTACAACGAGAAATACTTTTATAAAACTATTTTTATAAAAACACTATTCATTACAGCAACTTAAGTTTTTAAAACATCAAAAATATGATATAACTTTTAATTACGAGATCGTACTCGAAAGAATCGCTAAAAACGGAGCTATAACGAATAAAATACGACATTTACGGGTTTTACGACAACAAATACGAATTATATAAAACACATGTCTGTTATGAACAGTAAAAGTTACTGTTCATCAGGGGAGAAAATTTATGAAATTGTCAAATATCGATAACCCGTCTTAATACTAAAAGATGGGCATAAGAAACGCGAGAATCAGCTTAAACGCAAAAGTTATCTAGTTTACAAAACGGTAATTATAAACGTTTTTACTTATATAAACCATTTTACAAAACCATTAGTTGGTGATTGAGCCTATAACGAAAAATTATGTGTTTAATCAAAGTACTATTATTACTAGGGAGTTTCATAATGAGGCCTCTCGGATGGCGTTTCGACGATTGTTGGATTACGATTTAAAGTGTCCAAACTCCTCGAACGTCATGTCATGAACCTCTTAAAATGATGATAGCCCGAACGATAGTACGATGTAACAACTATAAGATAATAATCAAGTAACTCGGTAACTTATACGACCTATGTAAATTTAGGTTGCATTCGATCTTTTACGTGACGCATTATCTGCGATATTTGGATTATCCGAACTCAAGGTGAGTTCATAGCCCCACTTTTTACAAGTTTTACTGATTTACTATTATTTGGGGTGGAAACATGCTTTGTTTTACAAATTGGACGCAAGTATTGATTACATGATTGCCTAAGTAGCGATAACCCAATTAAGCCCATTATCATGAACTGTCAATTGCATAGATGTAGTATGGGAATTACATATGTGACGCGAATGTTATTTAATAATCTATTCGAGAAACGACCTCCCCGTTCGGGTGACTTCTATCACCGATAACGAACGATATAACAAGTCGAATTTTAGGATGTTTTTTTCGGTTAAACATCATGCGGGCTGAGTAGCAATATTTAGCGAACAAACTGTCGACTTCAGGTGTCATGAGCTAAGTGAAAATGTATTCTAGTCCATTGCGATCCTGCATATTATGATATTATCAAACCTATGAATTCACCAACATTATGTTACGTTTTTAAGCAATGTTTTCAGAGATCATGCATGGGATGCCCAGGGATGCAATTGGGTTATATTTTGGATTGTCACGCTTAAAGATTAGGTCATCATATTTGAAATGTTATTGTCAACTTTTGTAATAAACAACAATGAACAAGTAAAGCTATATCTTTTGTATCAAGTCTTATCAAATTAAATCCAATGAATAATTTAAACGACTTTTGTGGGGGGGTGTCCCCCCCCCCCCCCCCACCCTCGTTCTTATATATCTTGTGCTATTGATCTTGAAGTAACACGCCCCGGACCCTTATTCCGCTGTGACCCAATTTGGGGGTGGTTTACACATTAGTTGGTGATTGAGCTATATAGAATATTATGTGGTTATCAAAGTACTATATTACTAGGGAGTTTCATAATGAGGCCTCTTCGGATGGCGTTTCGACGAGTTGTTGGATTTACGATTTAAAGTGTCCTAACTCCTCGAACATCAAAAGAGATATTCATGCATGACTCTTTAATTATGATACCCGATACGATAGTAAGAGGTAACAACTGTAAGACTAGATTCCAAGTACTTGGTACTTATTCGCCTATGATAATTTAGGTTGCATTCGATCTTTTACGTGACGCTTTATCTGCGGTATTTGGATTTATCATGGATTTGTTAACCTTGGTAACTAGAACATATGAGGACTACTATGGACAATGGACATTTAATATATGTATGATTTATAATTATGGGGTGAAAACATGCTTTATTTTATAAATTGGACGCAAGTATTGATTACATGTTGCCTAAGTAGCGATACTGTCAATTGCATAGATGTAGTTGGGAATTACATTATGTGAGCGCGAATGTTATTTAATAGATCTATTCGGGAAACGACCTCCCCGTTCGGGTGACTAGCTATCATCGAGAACGAACGTTATAGCATGTCAAATTTTAGGGATGTTTTTCGGGTTAAAACATCATTGCGGGCTGAGTAGCAATATTATGCGAACAAGACTGTCGAGCTTCAGTGTCATGAGCTTAGTGTAAATGTAATCTAGTTTTGTGAGATCTGCATGTGTTGCATTATCACTAAAAAGTCTTGCGGTCCTACACATTATGATTTATCAAACCTATGAATTCACCAACATTATTGTTGACGTTTTTAAGCAATGTTTTCAGGAGATCAATAGGCATGGGATGCCAGGGATGCATTGGGTTACATTTTGGATTGCACGCTTAAAGATTTAGGTGCATCATATTTTGGGAAATGTATTGTCCACTTTTGTAATATTCAACAATGAACAAGTAAAGCTATATGCTTTTGTATTAAGTCTTTCAATTAAATCCAATGTATCATTTTAAACGACTTTTTGTGTCGTTCATATATATCTTGTGCTATTGATCTTGAAGTAACACGCCCCGGACCCTTATTCCGCTGCGACCCAAGTTGGGGGTGTTACATAATAACAGAGCATCACAGACGAACACACAAGCTTAGCAAATCATAGTTAGCAATCTATAATCCTCAAGAACACATTAATAAAGTTGTT